>MU260414.1:10000-12500 GCA_020310875.1 Ceratopteris richardii
TAGGTGGACTGTTCTATACTTTATCAAGAGTAAGAATGAAGTGTTTGATTGCTTCAAGAAGTATCTTGCGCATGTGGAGAATCATACAGGTAGATCACTAAAGAAACTCAGATTTGATGGAGGGGGAGAATACTTCTCCAAAGATTTTGATGAGTTCTTGCAGGATAAAGGTATCAAAAGGGAAGTGACTACCAGGTACTCTCCTCAACTAAATGGAATTGCAGAGAGGAGAAACAAGACATTAGTTGGATCACCCCGAACAATGCTTGAAGAGAAGAAGTTGCCACATTATCTATGGGTAGAAGCTATTTCAACTGCAGTGTACCTTGTCAATCGACTACCATCCAAATCACTTCAAGGTATGACTCCTTATGAAGCATGGCATGGAAGAAAACCTAGTCTTGGACATTGCAAGGTTTTTGGTTGTTTAGCTTATGTTCATGTACCATCACAAATAAGAGGTAAGCTAGATGAAAGGGCAACAAAGGTAGTGTTTATTGGATATGATTCACCTCAGATGGGTTACAGGTTCTTCAATCCTTCAACCAAGCAATTCACTACAAGTAGAGATGTTGTGTTTGAAGAACACAGGTCTTGGTATGATGAAGACAAACAAAAGGTAACACTACCATATGATCTTGATTATGACTCTCATCAATTAGGAAGCAAGCATGATACACAGGTCCAGGATCCAAGAAGTGATACAGACGATGACCAAGATGAAAGAGAAAGGGATTACAAGCTATGGAAGTCAAGAGGCAAAGCAAAGATGCAAGAGGTTGGAGAATGCTCCAAACAAGCACCTAGAAGATCAGCAAGAGAGAAGAAACAACCAGAAAGGTATGGATATGATTCCACATTTGTTACAAAGCATTCAATCTACTTGGCAAAAGACTCTATTTCAGAGGAACCCTCAACCTATGAAGAGGCAAAGGGACACCCTAATTGGGAAAAGGCCATGAACGAAGAGATAGATGCATTGAAGGAAATGGACACTTGGGATTTGGTTCCAATGTCACCGAATCAAAAGGTAATTGGTTGCCGATGGGTATATAAAGTTAAAAGAAATTCAGATGGATCAGTTTGCAGGTACAAGGCAAGATTAGTTGCCAAAGGATGCTCACAAACTCATGGTATAGACTATGAGGAAACATTCTCACCAGTTGCAAAGATGACTACAATCAGGACATTGATAAGTGTAGCTGCTGCAAGGAATTGGAGACTCCTCCAACTTGATGTGAAAAATGCATTCCTAAATGGTTGGATAAGTGAAGAGGTATACATGTCACAACCACCAGGTTTTGAAAACCCTAATCATCCATCTTATGTTTGCAGACTTAAGAAAGCATTTTATGGATTGAAACAAGCTCCAAGAGCTTGGAATTACAGGTTGGTTACATATCTTCAAGACCAAGGGTTCAA
This sequence comes from Ceratopteris richardii, assembly GCA_020310875.1. Lineage (NCBI taxonomy): Eukaryota > Viridiplantae > Streptophyta > Polypodiopsida > Polypodiales > Pteridaceae > Ceratopteris > Ceratopteris richardii. Next base: position 11,423 of record MU260414.1, read on the forward strand.
AGCTAGCAGCTCCGATCCTTCTCTATTCATCAAAAGGGATCACAATGAGGTTATCTATCTATGTGTATATGTAGATGATATTATTGTGACAGGTGATGATCTAAATGGCATTCAAAGGATCAAGAGACACATGTATTTGACTCAAAGAAGATACATTCAGGATCTTCTTCTCAAGTTCAAAATGGAGAACACTAAACCTGCAGGTACACCTTTGGAGATGAATCATAAACTTAGTGTTTATGAAGGTGAGAAAATTGAAGACATTAAAGAGTATCAAAGCTTGGTAGGTAGCTTGATATATGCTACTCACACAAGGGCAGACATCTCATATAGTGTGGGAGTGCTTAGTCAGTTCATGCACTCACCGAGAAGACCACACATGGATGCGGCTAAGAGAGTACTTAAGTATCTCAAAGGTACAATCAACGAAGGTATATTCTATCCTTACTCTTCCGATTTGGATATCAAAATCTACCTAGATGCAGATTGGGCAGGAGCTAAGGATGATAGAAAAAGTACATCTGGTTACTTAGCATTTGCAGGTTCGAAGCTAGTATCATGGAGTTCCAAGAAGCAACCAATAGTTGCTTTATCCTCAACTGAAGCAGAGTACAGAGGCTTGACCATAGCAACTCAAGAGGCAATATGGTTAAAAGCATTGTATACAGATTTGGGACTTGTGAGTTCCAAACCTCACATATTTGGAGATAATGTGAGTTCCATGCATCTAGCGGCAAATCCTATTTTTCATGCGAGAACCAAGCATATAGAAGTCCATTATCACTTCATCAAGGAGAAGCTCATGGCAAAGGAGATTGACATTTCTTTTGTTCCGACTGAAAAGCAAGTAGCAGATATGATGACAAAGGCACTTGATGGAATAAAGCTTTGTAGATTCAAAGCTATGGCAGGTATTCAACCTATCAGAGAATGAAGACTCAAGCATACTTTAGCTTGAGGGGGAGCTGTTGGAACATCAAGCTTACACTATGCTTGAGGTGGATTTGATCTACATCAAAGGCTATCGCGCCGAAAGAATATCCGTTGGAGAGTTCTTTTTCATATGCTCATTTATTGT
>MU260414.1:42500-45000 GCA_020310875.1 Ceratopteris richardii
CATGTTGAGTATACACAATCTGCATTCCTAGAAAATAAGATAAGTTTCCCAAGTCACTTATCTTAAACTCCTTCTCTATTTGCTTCTTGAGTTCATTGATTCCTTGAGCATCTGTTCCTGTAACAATAATATCATCAACATAAATGCACATGTAAATGTATCCATTTTCACTTGCCTTCACTAGCAAGCTACTATCTGCCTTTGATGCTTGAAATCCACATTCATTCAAGAACTTGACCAATCTGTAATTCCAAGCTCTTGGGGCTTGCTTCAACCCATATAAAGCTCTCTTGAGCTTACACACATAATCTGATCCAATTGATTCCATGAAGCCTTCTGGTTGCTCCATATATACTTCATCTGCAATGTATCCATTCAGAAATGCATTTTTCACATCCAATTGTGATAATTTCCATCCCTTGCAAGCAGCAATAGCAATCAATGTCCTAATTGTAGACATCTTAGCAACAGGACTAAAGGTTTCATCATAATCTACCCCATAAGTTTGGGCATAACCTTTGACCACAAGTCTAGCCTTATATCTAGACACCTTACCATCTGCAAACCTCTTTGTTTTATATACCCACTTACATCCAATGACCTTCTGATTCTTTGGTCTTGGTACTAGTTCCCAAGTTTCATTTTCAAGTAGAGCATCATACTCTTCCTGCATTGCCTTCTCCCAATTCTGTTTACCTCTGGCTTCTTCATAAGTGGTTGGATCTTCTTCTGTCTTCACAATGTAGGCATAATCTTTTGTTGTTAGGAAAGATGTATCATAACTATACCTTATAGGTTCTTTCCTTTCTCTTGTAGATCTTCTGATTTCTGCACTTCTTGAAGTTTCAGCCTCATTTGATTCTGGATCAAATCTTGGCCCTTCTTCTACATGATCCTGCACTCTACATCTAGAGTCAACTTCATCAACAATTTCTTCACATACTTTTACCTTTGCCTTCCCTTTCCTTTGAATTTCTTCAACACCTGTATACTCATTTGGTGATCCTGTATACCACATATTTTGCTCATCAAATGTCACATCTTTAGTAACAAGAAATTGCTTTGTGGATGGACTCCACAACCTATAACCCATCTGTCTATCATCATATCCAATAAACACATACTTCTCTGCTTTTGGTTCTAGCTTATGTCTTAATTGTGAAGGAACATAAGCATATGCAATACATCCAAATACTTTACAATGATCAAGACTAGGCTTCTTACCCCACCATGCTTCATACGGGGTTCCTCCATCCAAAGCTTTGCAAGGCAACCTATTCACAAGATATGTTGCAGTGTTAATGGCTTCTGCCCATAAGTAATTTGGACAATTCTTTTCCTTCATCATGGCCCTTGCAAACTCTACAAGAGTCCTATTCCTCCTTTCTGCTACTCCATTCTGTTGAGGGGAGTACCTGCAAGTTACTTCTCTTTTGATACCTGCATTCCACAAATAATCATCAAACTCTTTTGAGAAATACTCTCCCCCTCCATCTGATCTTAACCTCTTGAGCTTTTGCCCTGTGATCCTTTCTGCATAAGCATGAAAATGTTTGAATGTCTTGAAAACTTCTGATTTATCCTTGATTACATACAAAGTAATCCACCTGGTTGCATCATCAACAAACAACACATAATATCTGGATCCATTTATGCTATAGTCCCTTGAGGGACCCCATACATCTGTATGAACCAATTCAAGCATATTTGAATACTTGTACCCTGATTTGTTGTAAGAACTCTTATGTGCTTTACCTAATTGACAAGCTTCACACTTGTACACCATATGTTGCCCTTCAATATTTGGCAATCCAAGCACCACCTGATTCTTTGACATCTCCTTTATAGCTCTCTCATTGAAATGACCTAGCCTTTTATGCCATAGGTCTAATTCAGATACCTTTTGACTTCCATAGGTAAACAATGCATGTCCCACATTACCTTGGACTTTGAGAGTGAACAATCTTCCTTCCTTTTTACCTGCAATTATGTTTCTATATCCCTGATTTGGATCTTGTACATAAACACCATCATTTGTGAATCTTACCTCATATCCTTTCTCCACAATTTGCCCTACACTTATCAAATTTTTAGGAATAGTAGGAACATAAAGTACCTTGCTCAGAAGTGTACTTCCACTCTTTGTCTTCACTGATCCAATGCTCTCCACTTTATGTTTAGTATTGTCACCTGTTTGAACTGTATGTCCATTCACCCTTGCTTCCATATCAGTCATCAAGGATAGATTCCCACTCAGATGGTTGCTACATCCTGAGTCAATATAGAACACTCTTTGATCTTCTCCCATTGATTCATGAGTTGCATTCAAGATAAGAGTCATGTCATCCTTCTGATCTGATGCATAATTGTAATAATTGTTGTTGTAGGACTGAGATTGGAAGTTTCTTCCACCTCCTCTACCATATGATGTCCTACCACCTCTTCCTCTGAAATTGCCTCTTTGGTTTCTACCTCCTCTACCTCTTTGGTTATAATTCTG
>MU260414.1:50000-182500 GCA_020310875.1 Ceratopteris richardii
TTTGCCACTGCTTTTGCCGACCTTGGAGGAGGTAAAGGAGATGGTAGAGGAGCAGAAGGAATTCGAGGTGCTGTTAGTGGAGTATGTGGCAGTGGAGAGAGCTCCAGCGAATGCTTGGAAGAAATTTGCAGCTGCGGACGGACAAATGTGGGGCAATACTATTCAGACAATGACAAGAAACTTCATGGGTGGTCTCCTTGAGCCACATCTCGGCGTCCCAAAGTTCGAAACGCTGATGCAGCGTGTCAAGGAGTTAACTGCAGCTGATGATGAGCGCTTCCGTAGCTCTCTAATGGGCACAATTGTGCTAGCTTCGATACGCAAGTAGCTAATGAGGCAGCAATATGAACAGCCTGATTGTCTTGTGCTCCGCAAGCACTTCGAGTACAACTAAAACAATAAGATGAAAAATATTGTCATCTAAGCGGAGAAGCTTTATCCTTATATTATCTATATATCAACTCCTGGTTATCGCAGATTCCTTGGCAGGGGTATCCGATCTCAGAATAGAGATTATGGGTTCCTCTTTTATTTCTCTTCTTCTGTAACCGTAATGTATGCTTAATGCTCGTATAGCCTTTCATCTCTGTTCAAATAATTATCTATAATTTGTTTATATAGAGAGAGTTCGGCCTTTAACCTTCTGCGTAGTTAAACAAAAGCATCATACAAAAGCAAGTGGCAAGTAGGAAGCCCGCGAAGTTGAAGCAGTACACAAACTGGGTTCGGAGGACGACTTTTGATGAACTTGGTCGTAATTGTGTATAAAAAAATAGGCCAAAGATCTTTTCTCACTTGATCCTCATGCCTAACAAGGCTAGAGAACTGTCTAGGGAAGGCTCACGAAGATCTCCGCCAAAGCTAATAACATTCCTATTTTTCCAGATACCCCAAAGAGCTTCTCATCTATTGACATTTCATAGATATGTCACACAGCTAATTGCTTCCCTAGAAAAGGCTTGTTTCCATGTAATTAGTTGATCCCCATGGAGCACCTTTTGATTGTTCCATATCATCTTACTGTTGGGTATCCCAAGTACCTTAACACATGGAACTTTTTCGTTTATCCACATCATTTGACTATATTGTAGATATCGAGTATAGAGTGTCATGAGTCATCATTTCATTCATCCATATCATCTAATCATTGGGAATGTGAGGTACATTGACATGTTGCATTTTCTGAGTGCCACATGGATTCTACAATGTCTCTTTCCTTGATACATATCAATTGCCTTGGATTTTGTCCATTTTCGACCTTCAAGAATTTTCTCAACCCATATTTTGCACACCTAGGATTGCATTTTGTACATGAATTATTCAAGTGATAGTGCTTGTTTGACTAGCTTTGACTGCCCCTATTCCCTTGCATTGGTCATCCGCTGGATCCTTAGCTTAATACAATCCAAATGGTCGGGATGGAGGAAAAAGTGTTATACTCACAGATGAAGAAAAGAACCTTGATTAAGGGAAGGAAAGACTATTAGACCTTTGTACTGAGAACACCTCTCATATTGATGTAAAAGAAATTGTTAAAGAGACCAACTCTAAAGCACAATGCGAAGAGGTAAAATATTTTGATGTGCAACTTTAAGAGTAGATATAGCCTTAAAAGATCCTAGAAAGGGTGTAAATATCTATAAAAAATCACTTCTTTTGCCTTGACTCGTGCTTATCAAATGATTCATTTAAAGATTCTTCGATAACAATGTCTACATGCTTTGAAAGGTCACTTGATGTGAGATCAACCTTAAAGATGAAGATTTTGATAATAAGTAGAAGGAGCTTCGAGTTCTCTCCTTTAAGATATTCTTTTGTAGATGTTGATGAAGAGAAAGACACAATAAGAATTGATCAAAGGGACTTAATTAATGAGGAGGATGAGGTAAACATATGCAAAAAATCATCAGGGTTGTAGTTCAGGTTCATCTTTGAGACATGACCAATACAAGCGATTAGGCCCATCCATTTTTTTCTGATTAGCCTAATTGATTGCATTGGTCATGTCTTAGAATCATAAGATGTACCTGGCTATTTGACTTATTTGGTTTTCATTCATCTATTTTCTCATAAAAATAGAAAATTGTTAAGGAAATAAGGAAAAAAGGCATTTTATCTTATGATTCTAAGACATGACCAATACAATAGATTAGGGTCCATACAATTTTTTCAGATGAGCCTAATTCTTGAATAAGTCCTGCTTGCGATATACTTGATATCAACCAAAACAGGGTCTTTAGATATCAAAATAGGACATTAAGATAGTCGTTTTTAGGGTTTTAGCATGTTGTAGATATGATGGTCATGTCAAATTTCCCAAATTTTTCAATAACCATGAGATATTGAAGATCACATGAAAGCTCGGATATAGGATGGTTCCCTTTGTGTCCATGATAATACCGCCTAGTTTCACTTATGTCTTTTGTAATTATTTATTCTTTTGTATGATTATCTTAGGATTATCACAAAATAGAAAATATTGCTAGTAAAAATATATTTATCAAGAGATCTTTGGAAAATCATCTTTTGATATGGCTAGAATAACAAGAAAATGTAGAAATCCTTCCCCCATCTTTGGAAGAATGGATTTATGTCCACACCATGGAAGTGGATGTTGGTGAGGATAAGGAGACAATCAAAACTAGTAGAGCAGAGTTGATTGAAGAGGAGGATGAGGTAAAGGTATGTAGAAAATCATTATGGTTGCAATTGAGGCTCATCTTTGAGACACAACTAATGTACATGACTAAACCCATCCAACTTTCTTTTGATGAGCCTAATAACTTTCCTTCTTGGTCATATTCTAGAATCAAAGGAAATACTAGGTAATTTTGGTTATTTCGTTTGAAGTTACCTCTTTCCTCATAAAAAATAAATAATTGCAAAAGAAGTAAGAAATATGACCTACTACATCTTATGATTATAAGACACGACAAATGCAAGTGATTAGGCTAATCAAAAGCACTTCGATGGGCATGGTTTCTTGCATTGGTAGTGTCTAAGAATCATAAGAAATATCATGTTATTTTGCTTATTTCCTTTTCAACTATCTAGTTTCTCATAAAAATTAGATCATAGCAAAAGAAATAAGCAAAATACATAGTGTCTCTTATGATTCTAAGACAAGTCCAATGCAAGTGATTAGGCATAATGCTTCTACTTTAGAAGGTTTCACAACTCCTTGAAATATCTTTCTCATAATTGTGTACCCCACAGTTCGCACAAGGTTGGCATGGAACTTCTAATACATAGTTCTATTGGTCAAAAGCACAACGAAGTTGTTTAGATTGAGGTTCTCCATGAATAGTGGATCCTAAATAAGAGAAAAGAGAGTATTCTAACGATCTATTTCAAAGAATAGAGTAAGAAAGTACAACATGTAATGAAAGCTCATTATATAGCTTCAAGAATAAGATTCAGGAGTTGAAATTTACCGAAGCTTCAATGGGCACAAACTTTGAGACATATCACTTTTCATGATTTTCACAAGAACTTTCTCTCTCTTCCAAATCTAATATGTTCCTGTAAGATACATTTTAAATAAATGTATGTAGTAATTTTGAGAGATTATTTGACAAGATTAATCTAAATTTAAGTGTAACTCATTAATATCCTTACATGGCCCATTTTTTGCCATATTTTGCCCTAATGACTTCCTCTGTTGCCAATCCTACATAGATTTTTCACTCTACATATATGAAGAAATAAATCATGTGGTTCTCCTTTATGAACTATCTTTGAGCTTCTATTGAGTGTGATCCTTCTATGAAATAATAGCTATAGTCCTCAAAACATGACTCTTTTCAATTCTTCAATTGAATTTCATTCATAAGGATCTACCATCATAAGAAACAATAGAAAATTGGCATGGGGGATTGATTTTCATTTTTCTCGTCACATTCTATACATGTAAGTTGCGTGGCTTTCTAATCTCTAAAGTCCTCCTTCCTTTTTAAGGGCCTACATGTGGTCAATGTATGATGGTGTTTGGTAGATGGAAGAGCTACCCTTTCCTTACAAGCTTCCTCTTCACCATATCCTACCTCATCTTATCATGTTCTTTAAGAAATATACTAGAGAAAGGTCCCCTCTAGGAGCAATCATCTGATGAAAAAAAGTTTGTGAGAAACCTATTCTCCATTCCATATTCAATTTTCGATGATAATTCCCCTCTTTAAAGCCCGATGAAATAGAGAATAGGTTTTTCATAAGTTTATTCTTCATTTAACGAAGAAGAAGAATATATATCAGTCATACAATTGTAATGTAGAATGATGTCGTGAACCATGTAAAATATCTTTCTTGTGAAGCTCAATGATGCCAAGAAATCTATCCTCTATGGGTAGGCTCCACACATAGGATTTTGGACAGTTATTAAAGCTTCAAGGCATGGAATCACTCCTCGGTTATAAGATGCATCAGAGTAAAGAGAGCCTATATAACCTGAATTCATTTGTGGCAGTTTTATATGCTCTCCCAAGTCTTTTGCGTGTTCCTTTCCCTAATCGCTTGAGTTGATCATGTCTTCTTTTGCATCCAAACAAGTATACAGTAAGTAGTAAGAAACATAAATCAATAAGAAGATACAATTGTTTTCAATGGACACCACTTTAGAGATAAATAGATCTCATAAACGTTAGTCACACCACTCAAATCTTTCTCAAATTAAGAAAACCATAAGGGAACCAAGATATAAAAGTAGACATCAAAATATGGGTGTAGAAACAATGATTTCAACTTAGAAATAGCCATTACATATATAGTATCCTTAGGATCAAGATAGTGTTGCAAGCATGGAAGAGGTTTGGATTTCCATCTCACCTTCAGAAACGATGTTGTACACATCAAAGAGCAAATCTTGAAGGAAATGTCTTTTGAAACTCTCATGAATGGAACCATGGGGATGAGACATCCCAAAAGTTTGTGCTCTTATCATTCTCAATGGTTTGACATGATATCTAACCCTTTTCTTGGTATTGACCTTTTCAGAACCACTCTAGTTCTGCATATTTGTGTTTTTATTCTCATTTTTGTTTTGTTCTCTCTAGATGTTTCCCATTGATACTCATCTTGATTTGTATAAAGATTTCTAGTACTGTGCTTTGTCCTAGCCATGATCTACCTAAAACAAGTATACAAAGGGTTCTTCTTTTCTGAAAGGAAATGAAAGTACAAAAGAAACTCAAAGTTAGCAGGAGATAAAAAAACACAACTAATTCTAGAGATTAAGCCATCCAAAGTTCTTGATTGCCGTAGTCACTTGAATTAGTCATTTCCAAACAATGAATCACTTAGGGACTGCACAAAGGATAAGACTTTCAAATAAATAATTAGCCTCATATAAAGCATTTCATGGAAGAAACATATCAAAATGGAAAAGGTAATAGGAGATAAAAGACACAACTAATTCAAGTGATTAGGCCCTTTGAGGTTCTCCAATTTCCCTAATCGCATGTAAAATTAAAAGTTTCATGAATGAAAGATTCATAATTAGCTATAGAAAGAGACATTTCAACAAGGAGACACTACATATTTCACCTTGCATAAAAGAAAGAATTGAGTATGATCCTTCCAAAATAGAGTGTTGAAAATGGTGCTTATCACAAGGGTTGTTCATTTCATGTATCTCCTATGACCTTTGAAATTTTGATATATTTACTACCTCAAATGCTATAATTAGATCTATTTCTCTCTGAAGTGAAGTGTGTGCCCTCTATTAAATCTACTTTTTCTTTTTATGTATCTATCCATTTTCTTAAGTTGTAATCATTCTTATTGTATGGGAAAAAATATGTGATATATATAATCTAACCTTAATGAGTGATCTAAAAGGCACTATGAATTGAAACTAATTGCAATCATTGAAAACCCCAAAAAGAAAAGACAAGCAAAAAAAGGTGAAGCACACTCAAGATGTTGTAATTGTTTTTTTTTTTCAAGATGAAATGTAATTTTTTTTGCTAGATACAATAAATTGCACGGGTGATTGTTAAATTCTCAAAGATTGGAACTTGATCACTTTAGGTGGTAGGCAAGTGCAAGATAATGTTTTCTCTGATCTTATGTTTACCACCTCATCATCAAATAAGGATCTAAATTTTGGTGAAAACTCATCAAGGTACACTAAAAGCCCTTGAAAAAGTTTTAATTTAAAAAATATGGTGAGAATCATTTTTTTAGGTTCAAAGTATGGATGAATAAGGAGTTATAGTTCGAATTATGGATAGTTCTCTTCCAAAACAAATTCTTAGGTATCCAATCCCCAAGATTTTTCTTCCACCCTCAGCACTCATATCCTAACACTAGGTATTCTTGAGATATCTAATATAAAAGTAAGAGAGAACTAGTGTCTTCTAGTTTAGAAAACATATTTTCTATTACAATTCTTACCTCAAACACGATCAATCTTTGAAATTAAAGCTCTCCTATTCAACCACATTATTTTTTTTCGTAAATTCATGTTCTTAAAACATGCCACAAAAACATGAAGATTTGAAATCCATTGAAATCTTGGTCCCTCAAGAAATTTGGCTCGGTGGCATTGTCTTTTGAATATCATCTTTGATCTTTCTCAAAAAAAAAATGAAATTTATCATTGATCAAGAGAGTCTCAATCTAATGAAGAAATGGTAAGAGCTTAGAGATCTACAAGTTCTCCATATGCATTTCTTTCTAGTGATACCTTATATTCTACAAAATAGAGAAATAATTGCATGCTATTGAAAAATCACTACAACATACGAGGGGCATACTGATGCTGCATATACCCACGGTCACAGTCGGCGTCAGTATGGGCCTCGGAAAATGTCACTTAGAGATACTGATTGTCAAGTGACCGTCGGTATGACCCTTTTAAACGGATCTTCGGTGTGGCCCACACCCGCCGGTATGTGCATCAGTATATGCGTCGGTATAGGTGTCGGTATAAGCGTCGGTAATTTGCTGAGAACTACCGGTGCATATACCGATGCCCATACCGGCGGTGAGTTTAAAAAATACCGCAAACCCGAGAGCAAAACTTCACATTTTTGCGCGTGTTTGAATACTTTTGGTCTTTTGTCAAACTTGCACGTGTGAACCGAATTGCGATGTGCATTGTCTTGTGCACACACACACACACACATAGATCTCTCTCTCTACACACACACACACTCTCTCTCCGCTTAGATCTCACATCTTGGTAAGTGTTGCGCGTACTGTTAGCATTTGTGTTTCTCTATGCTTTAGGTTCTATAATTTCTCTTTTCTTCAATTTTGCAGAAGTTCTTTGGCGTTGATTGTTTGGAATTGGATGATAGACGACATACATTACGCTTTGACGACAACGATCCAAAAGAGGGGCATACTTGTAAGTGATTGTTTTATTCTCTATTGATAGAGAGAGAAGGAGAGAGAGAAAGAGAGAGAGAGAGAGAGAGAGAGAGAGAGAGAGAGAGAGAGAGAGAGAGAGAGAGAGAGAGAGAGAGAAAGAGAGAGAGAGAGAGAGAGAGAGAGAGAGAGAGAGAGAAGAGAGAGAGAGTGAGACATAAAGAATAATGAAAGAAAGGAAGATAGAGATAGGAAAATAGAGCATACATACACACACACATACACACACATTTACACACATACATGTACACACATGCATACATACACACATACATGTACACAGATGCATACATACACACATACATGTACACACATGCATGCTTACATACACACACCTATCCACACATGCATGCTTATATACACAAACACATATACACACATGCATGCATACACACACATATAAATTTACACACATGCATACACACATATATACACATATGCATACATACACATACACACACACACATATACACACATACATACACACACACATATACACACATATACATACATCCATGCATACATACACACACATATACACACATGCATGCATACACACATATACACACATGCATACATACACACACATGCATACACACATACATACACACACACACATATATACACATATGCATACATACACATACACACACATATACACACATACATATATACACACATATACATTCACACACACACACACATATAGACACATGCATGTATACATACACACATATACACACATGCATGTATACATACACACACATACACATACACACACATGTATACACATGCATACACATACAGACACATGCATGCATACATACACACGTACACACACATGCACACACATGCATGCCTACATACACACACATACACATACACACACATGTATACACATGCATACATACACACACACACATGTACACATGCATACATACACACACATATATACACACACATATATACACACATGCATACATACACACATATAATCCATTTTTTATTTTTGAAGTTCTTTTTTTACATCAAATTTATAAAAATAGGATTAGGGTTTTTACGCTATTTACACATACATACACATACACATATAATATATATATAGATGTATATACACATGTATACAAAAATATACATATTTTAGGTTTAGATATTTAAGATTAGGGTTTTAGGGTTTAGGCATACATATCACTCAATTATATTTATATTAAGAAAAAATATAGAGAAAAATAAGAAAAAAATCTGAATATATAAATAAATATATAAAAATACGATTACATAAGGAAAAAATCTGAATATATAAATAAATATATATATAAAATAAGATAATTATATACATAAATAAATATAAAAAGAATTCGTGTTTTAAATAATTTAATTAAATATATATAATTAAATATATAAAATTAAATATATAAAATTAAATATATAAAACTATGATTATGTAATGAAAAAATATGAATATATAAATAAATATATATATAAAATAGGATAATTATATAGATAAATAAATATAAAAAGAACTAGTCTTTTAAAAAATTTAATTAAATATTTATAATTAAATATATAAAATAGGATTAAGTAAGGAAAAAATCTGAATATATAAATAATATATATATATATATATATAAGGTATGATAATTATATAGATAATAAAATATGATAAGAACTAGTATTTTAAATAAATAAATGAAATATATATGACTAAATATATAAAAATAGGTTTAAGTTTAATCATTTTAAATAGAGTGAATATATATACAATACACAAACATACATACTTATACACCTATCTATATGCACATATATATACATATACATATATATATATATATATATATATATATATATATATATATATATATATATATATATATATATATATATATATATATATATATATATATATATATACACATGCATATATATATATATATATACATGTTTTAGGTCTAGGTCATTTGGATTAGGGTTTTAGGGTTTTAACACCTACATAACATATATACACACATACACATACACATATAATACATATATACATGTATATACACATGTGTATAGAAATATACATAATTTAGGACTAGATCTTTAAAATTAGGGTTTTAGGGTTTAGGCATACATGTAACTCAATTAAGAGGAAAAAAATCTGAATAAATAAATAAATATATATATAAAATAGAATCAATCAAGAAAAAATCCGAATATATAGATAAAATAGGGTAACTATATGCATTAGGGTTTTAAAATTAGGGTTTTAAGTTTTTTTAGGTATTTAAGTATTTAGGTTTAGTATTTCTGATTTAAGTCTTTAAGAGTTTGCTAGTGAGCCTTGGTCCATATGTCTAGGCCTAGCTATGGATGGAGTGAATCCATTTGGATTACGTAGTTCTTCATGGAGCACATGGCCTGTATGTTTGGTCAATTATAATATCCCACCATGGTTGGCCACAAAGAAAGGTCATTTATTATTAGCTCTTATTGTACCAGGTAAGTATAAGGTAAAAAACATGGATGTATATCTTGCACCACTTGTGGAAGAACTGCGCATTTTATGGGATGGGATTACTGTGCGTGACATGTCTCAACCTATAAGAAGACGGGAGGTGCGAGTGCAAGGCATACTTATGTGGACAATGCATGATTGACCTGGTTATGGTGAATGTTCAGGTTTATCGATTTCGGGTTACCATGCTTGTCCTTTATGCGGACCACAACTCGAAGCATGCTATTCCAAAGCACTACGTAAAACTGTCTATGAAGGACATCATAGATATTTGCCTGATGGACATGTTTTACGTGAAGGACAAATTGGTCGATAAGCTCAACACCAAATGAAAGCTAGCGATTGGAAACAACTGTGGGATTCAGAAAATCTAGTTGCTGGCATGAAACGGTTGTCCATTTTTCATGAACTCCCTTATTGGAGTGAATTGGTGATCAATCATTTGGTAGACCCGATGCATATTTTTTAGAATGTGGTAGAGATTCTTTGGAAAACTTTGATCAGAAAGAAAGAAAGCAAAGCACAAAGGGAGGACTTAGAATAGCGAGGTCGTATGCGAGAGTTGTGGGCAATTACTAAGCCCAACGGAACACTATCGTTACCAAGAGCTCCTTGGGTGCTTCGTAGGATGGAAGAGTGTTGGAAGCAGTCAGAGGCACAGACGACGTGGAAGCATTTAAAGACGGAGCAGGGAGCCAGTCGGATCATTTTTTCAAACAACTATGTTTTTATTACCTCTTCAAACATCCAACAGTGATTTTCATCACTCTTGTAACATATGTAATATAGACAAAACCCCATTTTGTAATCCATAGCTCCATTTTGTGCAAGCCGAGGAGTCCTCGAGCTTGAGGAGCTTAGGTAGAATGCGCGTACCAATTTTCGTTATTTTTAGACATCGTTTACCCTTCCAAATAGCCTCTAGGACCTATTTTTTAACTATGCCGATCACTAGATGTGAAACGGGTCAAAACTAGTCTAGAAACTATAAAAAGAGCTAGAGAGCTCATTTTTGAGGTTGGTTCATGTTGGCTAGTGTGAGCTTAGAGCTAGTTTGAGCTTGTAATAGTGTTCTTGAGTAATAGAGCTATTTTCTCACCTTCCATTGTGTCTTGCTTGTCTCTTCATTGTGTGTGTGTATGCGTGTGTGCATCTTGATGCTTCTCACCTTCACTCTCACTTCATCTCACATTCATGATCTTCATATCACTCCTATCTCTTCCGCGGATTGACATTAAGGAGGTGGAGCTTCTTAACGTGGTTCTCACCATTGTGCTAGAGCAACACCAAATTTGGCGTCGTTGCCGGGGATCGAGTCTAGGACGAATGTGTGATGGTAAGAGTATAGCAAGAAGTGGCGTTGGAAGGAAAAAATTTCAGTTTTTGTTGTTGTTTTTACTTAGTTTTTAGCGTTTTTCACCTCCCCCACACTCCATCTTCATCACCGCATCATCATCTTCATCTCCAAAAAAATCAGAAAATTCACCATATCCACCCATTCACCTCATTTCCCCTCATTTGTGCATGCGAGAGAGCGAGAGAGAACCTTTGTGCTTGTGTTTGCTTGTGTTTTCTTGAGTTTTCTTGCAGGTACAGAGCTCCAGTGCATCAGGAAAGCTTGGAAAAGGTAAAATTTTACTCTCTGTCAAAGATCTGCCGAGTGTGGCGGACCATCGCGATGGTCTGCAACCTTCGGAATTCTTGGTAGGCGACCACACCACGAGGTAGGCGACCCTTGCGCATCTACGAATCCACAGGCGCATCTCAAAAATTCATACTTTGGTGGACGATCGCGATTGGCTCGGACCATCGCGATTGTGTCGCACCATCGCGATAGGCTCACGCCATCGCGACGGCTCGGCCGGACCATCGCGACGGTCCACTTGGACCATCGCGATTGTTCAGCTGACCCCGAACCATCGCGATTGGCCCATGCCATCGCCACGACGGTGCCACGTGTCAAGATAGACCATCGCGACGGTTCATTTTTCGGACCATCGCGACAGCCCAAAATCGGACCATCGCGATTGGCTCACGCCATCGCACTTGTGACCATCGCGACGGTTCAACCTCACGCCATCGCGATCGCTCACTACTGGACCATCGCGACAGCCCAAAATTGGACCATCGCGATTGGCTCATGCCATCGCACTTGTGACCATCGCGACGGTTCGACCTCACGCCATCGCGATCGTTCACTTCGAGCCATCGCGACGGTTCATTTTCACGTCATCGCGATCGTTCACTTCGAGCCATCGCGACGGTTCATTTTCACGTCATCGCGATCGTTCACTTCGGGCCATCACGACGGTTCACCTTTTCGCACCATCGCGATTGTCCAAATTCCACGCCATCGCGACGGTTCGCTTGGACCATCCCGACGGTCCCAGACCATCGCGATTGTGCACCCCCATCGCAAATTTAGGGTTCCATTTTTTGACCAATTTTGGGGGTATTTTTGAGAAATTTTTGGACCATTAGACTCATAGGAGACCCCTTAGCTCATATTTGAAGGAAAACCTGACTGTCAGTGTTTACCCCCCAGGGCCTGAACGCTCATAACTTTTTCATCCGAAGTCCGTTTTTTGAGCTTAATAGCTCGTTAGAAAGCTCGTGACGAGTACTACGTGACCTCAATTGTTTTTTTTTAATAAAGAATACATCTATTTTTGGATAAGCAATTTTGAGGTTCACCTAGTTTGGAACTAGGAAGCCAGGGGGCAAGTATTGAAATTTTGGGCAAAAGAGAAGGGACTTAAAAGGTGTATATACTCAAGTACTTGATCATCCAATTGTGAATTGGTCTAATATTGAATTTTTCCAGGTCTAGCAAGGGCAATCGAAGGCAACCAAGGCAAGGCAGTGCAGGGCATAAAGCTTGGGAAGCGCGGCTTCTTGGGCATCAGAGCAACCAGAAAAGATGACTTGAGGTTGGAAGATTACTTAACCCCCTCAGTCAATTCTTAGCTTAGGCTAAACGGTAGTTGTGGATTGAAGACGATAAGAACGCCTCAAGTTCAAGATATTTAATTCTTTCAAGTCTAAGACTACAAGTAAGGGTGTGTGACACGAAAACCTAAAGGAAAGAACCTAAGTCTGACGGAACGAGAACTCAAAATTATAACGGAAAGTCGAATTCCTGACGCATACATAAGACAAGAATCCAAAGAAAGTTAAAAAGAATCAAGAAAATAATAACAAAGAATCGGTGACGATCTAAGCGTGTACTAAGTGTGCAAGGAAGAAAATTAATGAACCTTAGATCAGGGAGACATATAGGTAAGTCGGACCGACGAAGCCTTAGATCTTCGAAAGCAAGTGTAAGGACTACTGCACGATCTTGGGCTCAGCAATTGAATAGTAGTTATCCCTACGAGTTGAGCTCAGAATCAAGTGATTCAGAAATGGCATTTAGCACAGATAGACCAGAAGGAGGATCTAATGTAGCATATTTAGAAAAACCTGAAGGACCCTATAGAACACAATTAGAGTTTCTCCGAACCAACCGATTAGGTGCTCGCATCTATGAGGATGGTTTGCAAAGGCAAGTGGTGCAAATGCACAACCCTGATCAACCCATTGGATTGGAAAGACCAGTGGTGAAATTTGAGAGAGACGCGTACATAGACAAAGAAGGAACCATGTACGTCCTAAGTACGCAGCCAAACGATACTAATGAGTTTGGCACAATTCAATTAGAGACGGAAGCGAAATTTCAAGGAAAAGAACCGTTAGAAGAACCTAGAACACCTAGAGGGAAATCCGTATTAACAAGAGTACTCATCCCAGAGTGGATCCCTCAAGACAACAGGAGCATCGAGTTGTTTGTAAATAAAGAGACAGATGAAGCCTTTTGGAGGTACAGAAAGGAACACCCTGGTAAGATAGGCATCATTACAATTTATGAATTCAAGGATCCAGATACACCTGGAAAGGTTGTATACCTGGATGAAACTTCAGAAAGAGTATATGTGATGTCAGACCATGCCAAAAACCTATACACATGGAGAGGTGAATTGGTATTCCCTCCCTCACGAACAAACATAAACGCGAGCCACCATGGGGCAGGAACATCATCGGCCCATGGCAATCAAAAAGACAAGAATAAAGAGAGACCGGAAGTAAGCCTTAATCATCCCATAGGGAGAGATAGAACAACCACGGACACTAATAGAGCGGATAGACAAAGAGATCATGGAGTACCAGGTGGTAGAGATGATTTTCCTCTACCTAGACCACGCGAACACGCAAGAATATTGAGACCCACTCAATTAGTGAAATCCATGAAGAATTATTTTGATGGGACAGGAGATCCCTATGACCATGTCGCAGAATTCAAGCACGTGCTAAGAGCAGAACAAGTTGAAGACATGTTCACGCAATACAATGCATTTGGACTAACATTAAAGAATACCGCTTTAACTTGGTTCCAACCTCTGCAACAAAGGCAATTTAGAGACATCCATCACTTTTTAGAGTCATTCATCACTGAATTCTCTAAAAGTGGGATTAGACATGACACATCTTCGTTGATTCATAGCTTTAAACAAACCTCTCAGGAAACAGTTAGACTGGCAGGACGTAGATTCAGACAATATGTCAAACAATGTCCAATGCAAGAGCTACCCTCACAAGCCAAACAAGTATCACTGTTCCTAGATGGCTTGTTGAGCGCTAAACTACGCTCCTATGTGTACCTAAAGGAACCCAGAACGCTAGAGGAGTGTGTAAGAATATGTATAGACATCGAGGACAACCTAGGAGATGAATTAGAACTCTCAAAGGTCTATAAAGACTCAGATTGTTCTTCTCTAGCATCCACAAAATTTTCTAATTCGATAGAGGACCTAGCAGAAAAAGTGGCCCAAAAACTAGGAGTTTTTAGTAAACAGGTGCCCAAGCTACCAACTAATGTACGTTGTTACACTTGTGGTGGAAATCATTTGGCAAACGTGTGTCCCAATGCACCACAACCTCAAGCCAACCCTAGTGGCCAATATTGTACAATTGAGAGAAGATCCACGAATCATACGGCTCAGGACTGCCCATACAACAAACAAACCGTGAGACAGAACTACCCGCAAGCGTACCCGCAGCCAGGTAGGTATCAGGGCCATTACAATGCTCAGCCTTATTACTATAGGCCCCCTTAGAACTACTCCTACCAGGCTCAACAGAGACCTCAACCTGTTTTAGCTCAGCAGCCACCCCCACCAGCGAATGTCATCTCAGTCAAATACGCTGCGGCAGAAGAGAACCTAAGTAGGGCCTTAGTGCCTTCTTCACCCTTGATCACAGAAAGTGACCCGAACTCAAACAGTTTTGACTCTACTCATGTAACTAGTCCACCCGCTTACTACACGAAGTCACCAGAACATGTGGAGACATATCATTATGATAGTCCACCAATGGAACCTAGTTGGGAGCCAGACTATGCTAATGTAATGTACGCAAACCCAAACCCACGGCCCCAATTGAGACAACAGAGACCACAGGGCCCTAGAGGACCATGCTTTAGGTGCCAAGGAGATCACTTCATAAAGGATTGTCCACATCCCCCAATAGCAAGGCAATCACAGTACTATAACATACAAGGCTTTTGTGCCGATTGTGCCAAAGAGCACATAATCAAAGATTGTCCTAAGAACCCAGTTAACACTTCGAATGTGACACCGATCAACGTGATAGGTATTGTAAACAACGCAGATGGATCCAACCCTACATACGTGCCTATCCAAGCTATAACCAGAGCCCAGGAGCTCTTACAAAACCAACAACTTAATCAAGAGAAAGTAGCCGGAACTAGTGAAGCTGCAGAATCTAGCAGTAAAAAGACAAAATCTTGGAAAGATTCTAGAGAAAGAATCAAGAGGAAGTGGAGTAAAAAGATAGCTGAGTTGGAAGGAAGTCTAAAAGAGTCGAGAGCCAAAATACAAGAATTGACTTCACAAGAATTAAACCAAGAAAATCCAGCTCAGAAATCAGGATCAGTTTTAGCGGAACCCATACCAGAAGATCTAGACATGATGTTTCGTGCATATCAGGCTAGAATAAAAGAGGGACCTCAAGTAATGGAAATGAGCAAAAACTACCCACGAGCTGATCTAGAAATTGAGAGAACTAAACTTTGCATGAAGATGGTAGAACTAGCACAAGCTTTGTTCGAAGCCTCTAGATATCTTAATTGGAATAACATGGAAAAACCGGAACTACACTTTCAAGGACTAATGGAGAGGCTAGAACGCTTGATAGAAAGCAAAGAGAAAAAGGATCAGCATAGGAACCCTATTGTCACAGAGACACAGGAAAGGAATGCACCATCCGTGTCTCAAGTACCCAATACAGAAAGTCAAGACACCGGTCTTCCATACATAGGTACTCACATGAATTTTTGAGAGAAATACAAGAAGAGAAATGGAGAAAAGAACAAGGAACTCATCCTCCTATTCAAGAAATAGACGACTTGCAAGAACAATTTCCCCAAGACATCCCCTCTATATATGATGATGTAGAGGTGGAACAACTGAGTGAACCCACAGGATTTGAATCTAATTCTTTACAAGAATTACCTCAGTTCACAGGACCTTGGGAAGCAAAGTCTATTAGTATGAGAGCACCCACGATAATAGTGAGGAATGAAGAATCAGTGATCCCTAGGAACACGGAAGTGATCAAGAACACTAAAGTACAGTGTAATCTCACTCTGGAGGAATTGTTAAAGGTAAAACCAGAATTGTGGAAGCACGTAGCAAATCAATTCCCTGAGCTTGCTACCACACCCTCTCAGATAGGATCACATAAGAAGGTACCAGAGATACCCGTGGAAAAGATTGGAGACGTAAGCGAAGGAGAGGAAGGTAACACATATCTTCCAATAACCCATCAGGGCTACACCACGAAAGCCATCTTAGATTCAGGAGCCGGAGTAGCCATCGCTACCACCGCTTTGTGGAAACGTTGGGGTAAGCCAGCACTCAGACCCACCAGGATGAAACTACAAATGGCTGATGGACACATAGAAAAACCATTAGGCTTACTAGAAGGCATATCTCTCACCACTTGTGGTGTGGAATTTGAGCATACTTTCGCCATTTGTGACTTTGCGAAAAATCGTGCTTATGAGATGATATTGGGACGACCATTCATGCGTCAGTTGCAAATTGTACAAGATTGGGGAACTAATTCTTTGTACTTGCAACATTTAGGAGTGACCACCAAAGTCAATCTTAAAGACTATTCACACAGAGATGTACCCCCAATACAATGGAATACCATCCACAAGACACCAGTAGAGACGGAATCAGTACACTCATTAGAATCAGATCCTTCATGGTTACACGAGGACACTCATTTATGGATGTGTAACGTAGCTAAACAAGAGGAAGAAAGATTAGAAGCCAGGACCTTAGGTGTAGAACAACATCCACGAACCCTTCAAGATCCAGCATATGCACCTGTAGTATTCCCAGACGAAGAGTTTGAACCCCATGGTTGGGCAGAAATACTAGCAACCATGGATGTAGCCATCAATGAAGAACAATGGACACCCCACTGTGACGAGGATGGCTGTGACATTTCAGTTTTTACGATAGAGCCAATCCTGTGCGATGCAATTTTAGAAGAGTGTGAACCTAACACTGAGGCATTTGAGGATGCAAGCGATTTTGAATTAGAATCAATTATCATGGATTCACCCTTTGCATCAGAGGAAGAATATTTCTACGAAGTAGAGACTCACCCTCAGAGACACGTGGAAATTACGAATGAGGTAAGGTTAGCCACTCAAGTGACTAACAAGAGTGAAGGTAAGAAAAGAAAGAAGAAAGCAACCATGTCAGAAAAAGAAGAATCTTTGTTTGAAGTACCCGAGAACTTCAAGAAATATGAAATCGAAGATAGAAGAATCATGGTACGAATGCCTAATAGAAAATCGAATGATGGACAAGTATATGATAACCGAGAGAAAACCAAGAAAATAATAGTTGCCATAGAAGGAGAAGAAGAAAAATGCACATACATAGGGCATGATTTGACGACTGAAGAAGAAGAAGAGTTAGTTGCCCTATTGCGCGAATATAGAGATGTTTTTGCGTGGAGTTACAAAGATTTGAAACGAGTAGATCCAGATATATGTTCTCATAGAATCCCTATGACTCCAGATGCAAAACCGACAAAACAGAAACCGTACACGTATAATGATAACTACGCTGCGAAGATTAAAGAGGAGATAGATCGCTTGATAGAAGCAGGATTCATTTACGAAATTGAGCATACCGAATGGGTATCCCCCATTGTGGTTGTGCCCAAGAAGAATGGAAAATTGCGTGTGTGTATTAACCTTAAAAAAGTTAATGCCGCAACGATTAGAGACAGCTATCCTCTTCCTATCACGGAACACTTATTGGAAAGAGTTGCGGGCAAGGAAGTTTACAGCTTTCTTGATGGTTTTTCAGGCTATAATCAAGTAGCCATCGCTCCAGAAGATCAACACAAGACGGCTTTTGCCACTGAATGGGGCATATTTGCATTTCGTGTAATGCCATTTGGCTTAACAAATGCACCCGCTACTTTCCAGCGACTCATGTGTCATGTTTTTAAGGAATTCTTACGCAAGAGTTTGGAAGTTTACGTCGATGACTTATGTGCACATTCGAATGTCAGACAGACACATATTCCAGAGTTAAGACAAATATTTGACAAATGTCGAGAATATCAGGTTTGTTTGAACCCAGAAAAATGCGTTTTCATGGTCAGACAAGGCAAAATTCTAGGACACATTGTGTCAAAAAATGGAATCTCTACGGATGAGGAAAAAGTGAAGGTAATTGCGGATCTACCTAGACCAACTAATGTGAAAGAGGTACAGGCATTTATGGGCCATTGTGGATATTATAGGAGATTCATACACATGTATGCAATCATCGCCAAGCCTTTGTACTCTCTTTTAACCAATTTCGAATGGACAAATGAATGTGAAAATTCATTCAATGAACTTAAACGACGCTTGTGCTCAGCACCTATATTGACTACCCCAGATTGGAGTAAGCCATTCCACGTACATGTGGATGCATCCAACTATGCAATAGGATGTGTGTTAGCACAACCCACGAATGAAGGTAACATAGATCTCCCCATAGCTTACGCGAGCAGACAATTGAACGCAGCAGAAAGAAATTACACCACTAGGGAACGAGAGGGATTAGGGATGATCTACGCGGTAAAGAAATTTAGACATTACTTGTTGGCCAACAAATTCAAGTTCTTTACAGATCATCAAGCCCTATTGTACTTAGTCAACAAACCATGTAACACAGGACGACTGATACGTTGGTTTCTATTACTCATGGAGTATGATTTTGAAGTAGTAGTCAGGAAAGGAAGGACACATCTTAGAGCTGACCACCTTTCAAGATTAACCTCAGGAGAAGCTCCTCAAGGAGTAGCGGATGAATTACCAGATGCATACCTGTTTAACCTTGAGATAGCACCAGAATGGGCTAAGCCTATAGTCCCTATTCTGACATACGGACCCAAGAATCCTAGGATGAAGATCAAAGAAGGAGAGATTACCAAGTCTCAAAGGTACCAAATAATGGCAGGAAGCATATATAAACAGGATAATCAAAAGATTCTTGCTTGTTGTGTAGATGAATCAGAACATGCGAATTGGTTGCAATTAGCACACATAGGTGCATTAAAGCAACATCATTCAAAACATCGAACACTACAGACTCTACAAAGACTAGGAGTATATTGGCCTTCTATGGAAGCAGATGTCTACAAGTTGTGTAAAGAATGCCAGGTGTGTTGTGAAAGACCACCAGTAGAGCATGCTACACTATATCACGTGTCTCTCACACCAGACTGGAGTGAACAATTAGTGACATACTTGAGGACGAACACATTCCCTCAAGGCATGACCTTAGCTCGACAACGCAGTCTAGAGCAGGAAGCTCAAGACTATTCACTTATTGGAGATAATCTATACAAAAGAGGACGAGATGGATATCTAAGACAATGTGTTCATGAAAGCGATTATCTGAGCATACTAGAGACTGCACACCAAGGTGTTGCAGGAGGTCATTTTGGACCCGATAGGATAATCAAAGCCATCCTCTTTGCAGGATTATGGTGGCCCACTCTTCACATGGATGCACATACCTATGTAAAGAGATGTGATGTGTGCCAAAGAACTCAGTTTCCTACTCGCAGAGATGAAATGCCATTGAAACCCATGATGGGCGGACGTGCATTTTCTAAGTGGGGTATAGACTTTGTAGGACCCATCAACCCCCCTGCAAAAGGTACACATGCGGAATACATTATTGTTGCTACAGATTATCTAACCAAATGGGTAGAGGCAAAAGCCACAAAAAAGAATGATGCACATACAACTGCAAAATTCTTATTTGAAAATGTCTTTACAAGATATGGACTGCCTATAGAATTAGTGAGCGATCGCGGCACTCACTTTCTAAACTAAGTCATTGAATATTTGTTACAGGATTTTATGGTGATTCACAAGAAATCTGCACCATATCATCCTCAGGCCAATGGTCAGGCTGAAAGCACTAATAAGATCCTTTGTAACGTACTGACGAAACTCGTGAACAACAAACGTTCAGATTGGGACAAACAGCTACACCACGCTGTTTGGGCATATCGAGTGGCCTACAAGACCGTACTCAATGCGACTCCCTTTCAAATGGTTTTTGGTCAGAATGCTGTGCTTCCTTTGGACTTCTTGATACCGACCCTTAAGGTTGCACAAGAACATCAGTGGACCGGCCATGAATTATCAGCGAGAATAATGGACTTGGAACGATTAAGAGAAACCAGGCTGAAAGCGGCAGCAGGAATATACGTAGCGAAGAAGTGACAGAAAGCATATTTTGATGCACATGTGAAAGATAAAGGTTTAAAAGAAGGAGATTTAGTTCTAGTGTATACGCTGAAACAGCACGCACGAAAGTTAGAAAAGCGAGGTTATGGACCTATGATCATTAACAGACTTTCGACAAGTGGAGCAGTACAGTTAGCCACCTTAGAAGGAGATATAATGCCTAATTACATTAGTGGCTGTAGAGTCAGGTTATATCAAGAACCTCTTACTGAGGATATGCTTAGACGACTCACATTGGCAAAGAAGCGTAAGGAGGAAGAAAACAGAATACGAGCTGAAGCTCAGGCAGAAGCCATAGAACGCATTAAGCGCATGAAGCTAAGAAGACAAGGACTAGGGAGAGAACATTATAACCATCTGGAAACATCACCTAGATATCCCATGGCCATGTGTCAAGTAAAGTCGACCACTCATCCTAGCATAGTGGACAGGAGACCATTCATTACAGTTAGGCTAGAGCACGGCAACCCTGGCCAAGAACTCAGGGCTTTAATTGACTCAGGTGCTGCGACTAGTGCGATTAGATGGTCCCACTATAAGGATTCAGGAATAGAAATGCGGCCAATTGAGGCATACCTCATAGGGCTAGGAGGCATGGAAACCCCTTGCATGGGTGAGGTGGACCTTCCTATCCTCATTAACGATGTGACCATGACAGCAAAACTACTAGTGTGCCATGATGACGACCTGATAGAACCCCTAATCCTTGGCCAAGATTGGCTATACGATCACTCAGTGGACCTAAATCTTAGACAAGGCTCCTTATAGATTGGAACCTTAGAGCAGAAGCGAGTGATACCGCTTGACTTCCCTAATTGCATTCCGATTGAGGTTTGTAACCCTAGACCCTATGAAACGCATGCGACGGAAGACCGGAAGATCTTGGCTCAGACCAGTCACGTTACGTCTACACCAACCCACTCGGGCTTGGCTATGGACAGTTGTCAATCAGAAGGACGACAGGAGATCTTCCCTGGGGCTTCCTGCAAACTAGAAGGGGCAGCTACCCAACCGCTAGGGCAGATGGACACAATCAGCGGTCAGGTGGGTTGCATCAGCGGCCAAATGAGCACGACACCCTGCGGTGCTCATCCTTCCAAACTTGTTGCGGACTGGCCTAGATTAAAGTTAAAGAATGAATCACTTCCTAATGGGCAGGTCACGCAAGTGTTGGATCTCCCTTCTTTTCCAAAGCAGAGCGTCCATCCGACCTCTCAACCTCAACAACAACAGAGTCACCCACGACGAAGGAACCCAGACCGACGGCAGTATCAGAAGACACAACAAGGAAAACAATCTAGGCCACCCAAAGGAAGCGGCACCAGACAAATATGGGTGCCAAAAGGACAAAAAGCACCGAAGAACTCCGACCAAGCAGAGATCGACAAGAAAAAGGCAGGGCAGAAACAGAATCAGTATCCACCATCCCCTCAACCTTCTTCTATAGGTCCGAGCATTCGACAAATTTGGATCGCCAAGAAATACCTTACCCATAGGCCCACACCCATGCAGATTTGGGTACCCAAACCGTGTATCATAGCTCAACCCTTAAGCCATGTAATATATACCCCTCACAAATCTTTCCATCCCTCAATACCACCCCACCCGATACTACCTTTTGCCCCTCAGCCGAAACCCACCACCCACTCAAAGACTCTTAGGAAATGGATACCGAAGCGTGTCCAACCGTCTTCCCCTAACCCATTGTCTAACTACCCCCCGACTAACATACAACCTTGTAATAAATCACTAACCTTTAAACCTTGTATAAAATTCACCCACCATCATCACGCATCACTCATAATCTCATCTCATCAAGAAACGTATGCATAATCTGAAACGTGTAGGTGTCTAGAGACCTGCACTAGTGCTGCAAGAAGCATTGCATCCATCACATCACAGCACTTGGCTGCACGGGTTACGCATCAGTTATGGAAAGGGATTGCAGTCTCACTTTAATGGGATCATAATTAATTTCCATGCTAATGTGTTAATCTTTTGTAGCAGATCTTTCTCATTAGCGCATCAGTCATCATGCAAACCGACGAAGGACCATCAGAAGCAGGCCCTAGCGTAGCTGTAGTGCCCCTCAATGTTTTACGAGCAGAATCCCACCCGACTGCTCCACCGCCAGAATTCCAAGGATTTCCAGGGCCCATGTCGATCGATAACCCACCTATGGGCTACACAGAAAAGATACACCGTAACTCTCACTGGTTTCAGGGACTTGCAGGACCCTTAGCGGACGCGGATTTTATATTTGAATCTAATTTGACGTTTGATGACCGCACTTGTGGAAAATACCAATTCTTCTCCAGAGAGTTCCAAGGCCTACAGAACACTCAGGACTTAACTCATGTTTGGGCCAGAGCCGGCTTCACGGAGTATTTCAGTGATCCTCTGCCCAAACCAGACTTTTATAGGTGTTATTATTTAATCACTACTTTGCTGGCCTCAGAGAATAAGGATATCCTAGGAACTTTTATTTTGCCTTCTTTAGTGGATGATCCACCTTACAAAAGATTTTATCTTTCGAAGGATTTAATCAGAGCTGCCATCAAGATTCATGGAACCCACACGCCCACAGATCGAGAAAGATTAGTTCCAGACCCTATGAAACGTGGGGATGTCACTAAGTGGGAGGAGATCTCAGCAATTACACTTGAGCTATCAAAGCCGCTACGGATATGCATGCAACATTTTGCATTCCCCGCTCAGGACAGATTCACCATGCCACATAAAAGAATATGGTTTGGATTGTACTTAGCATGTACTGGGCCTCAGACTGTCGATCTGGCGAGCTGGATCATTGATCAAATGTAGTTGGCACAACACAGATGGGAACGAAAGAAGGTGCTTAATGGATGTTGTGCGCTGACAAGAATTGTTTATATGTGCTTGGCTTATGACTTGCCAATTGAACGTGCATTAACAGGAGAAGAGCTGAAGGCATTCAAAGGAACGACGAAGAAAGCCAGGAAGCCCAGCAGAGCACGGGAAGGTAAGCGCATGAGAGGCACTATTCCTTGCCTTCAAGTGCCAGAGTCACCATCACCACAACCCTCCCCAGAGCAATCACCGACAGAAGCCGCTCCCACAGTACAACCCATTCGAATAAGGTTATCTCGACCAGTGGTAACGGAGGGCACTACTAGTACCGTTGCACCTCAGGCAGCTACAACCACAGAACCCACCACCACGACAGCAGAAGCTCCCACCACTATTGGTGCGGAAGCCTTTTCTTTCCCAATACCACACATGGAGGTAGAACCAATAAACACAACATTCGATTTTGAAATGCCTGATGCATTCTCCAATGAGTTCCAGTTTTTAGAGGCACAAATGTTCTCTCAAGAATTTGAAAGGCCGAGTTACCCTACCACACCGCGGGATCAGCCACAGGGACAAGTGGTGTCGAGCTCTGATGACGAAAGGACAGCATCTGATGACAATGAAGGTGACGATGAAGCCAGCCAGGGCACGCATGATTCCCAAGAACAAGGACAGACAGATGGCCAAGGCCAGCAAACCGATGCACACGGTGACACCAGCACGCATGAAGAGGAGACTTTCGAAGCAGCAGCTTACACGCTGGCAATCAAGAAATTATATCGTACGATGGAGAAAGTCTGGGCACGGAAGAAATTGACTGAAGAAGAGAGCCAAACCATAATCGAACAAGAACTCATCTCCGGAGGATTTGAAGAAGTCTACATCAGAGGGTTCAGAGAACTGGTCAAATCCATTGGCCCGGTCGAAGCACTGAGATATTTACAAAGGAAGCCACTCCCCCAATATGACCCTCGCAGAGTTCGCTTGTTATCGAAGCCCGGTGAATATATTCGAGTCTCGGTAGGTGCTCAATCATCCCACCAGGCGCAAGATGCACGCCTACGTCCGGAAAGATCGATCACCGAAGAAGCTATCCTAGTCGACTCCCCACCACGTACTACCGTTGTACATACTACCACTATCCTTGAAATAACATCCACACCATCTACTCCTCTCTCACCTCATGTTTCACCAACCCATCCTGTATCCCCCGCACACCCACCTGCTCCTCCCACATCCACACCAGTCCACGGCAACATAGCCAAAGTCTTTGCCCTGCCCATTCATGCCACCATGCCCGCACCCACCCCACCTCGTCTACGTGTTAACCCCTTCATCCCTTCATCCTTCCCATCTTTTCCCCCACCTTTAAGACACCCTTTCACCTTTCTAACCCCACTAACCTTCTCACTAGTTTCACCTCCCCAACACACTATAACCCCTATTTCCCCTTTTCACCAAGCTGCTCCAGTCATGCCCCCTGTAAATTACTCTACATTTGTAAATCCCGTCTTCACACCTACACAACCACCCACATACACACCGCTTTTCATAGTCACCGCACTTGACACGTCCAGTGACATGGACATCTCACCGCCCACCGCACTAGCACCCACTCCACTCACAGCACCATCATATTTAGGTACGTCACAATTTTCCACGATCACCACTGCATCCACCTTCCCAACCCCATTCCCCATTCCCGCTGCATCTACTTCCACTGCATCCTCACTTAGCACTCCATTACTATTATCGCCAACCATAGACACTGCACTTCAACAAATGATCACATGCATGACATAAGTACGAGATGAGTTTGCATCTCTTGGCAACAACTATCAACAGCTGCAGAGGACGACAAATGAATTACAGTCGCAGCTTAATTCATTATCAATCGAGAATGCCTCTTTAAATACGCGATACCAAGAACTAAGAGAGGCATATCATAAGCTAGAGCTAGAAAGTGAAGAGAAAAAAAAAGAAGCCACTGCTGATCTGGACAACCTGCTTCGTGCCCAAACAATTAGGAACGCGACGTTGACCAGGAACATGGGCCTACTCAGGAGGCACCTAGCCGCAGCAAAAGAGGAGAACTAGAGACTCCAAGAGCAGAATAGAGAGAATTTGGAAGCGGCATTGGACCATCCAGAACAACCCTTAAGTCCTAGCAGATTCAAGGCAAATCCCATCCAAATCGATGTAGATGTTGCTAGAGGATCATGTGAGATTGCTAGAGGACTATGATCGGATGAACGAAGAGCATCAGAAGTTAAAGGAAGATCACAAGCTACTACAGCTCAGAGAACCGGCACCACAACAAGTACAAGTAGCAGCAGAATTACCAGAACCTATGGACCCTGCTCTTGAAATCTTAGAAGAACTCAACGCATTACGGGCCCAGGTAGCCACTCTCCAATCACGCATAGATGTATACGAAGCACCACCACGGCCTGACTCCCCACCGGAGATCCCAGCGGACGACGAGAACATAACCATTCCGGTGGAGGAAACGTTTGAAGAAGCATACGAGCCAATACCCATCCCAGGCGGACAAGTCACGGCCGAAGGCTAGATGACCTACGAACTTCCTACCCCCGCGTGGATGAAAACGATTGAGGAACTTGGAACGACACATTTAGCCAGAGTAGAG
This sequence comes from Ceratopteris richardii, assembly GCA_020310875.1. Taxonomy (NCBI): domain Eukaryota; kingdom Viridiplantae; phylum Streptophyta; class Polypodiopsida; order Polypodiales; family Pteridaceae; genus Ceratopteris; species Ceratopteris richardii. The sequence goes on from MU260414.1 coordinate 76,257, forward strand.
GCACAGTTACATGCCATGGCCATGATTGAGGAGAGAATCTTACAATCCCCCTTCTTTGCTCATTTGGCCCCCCGACGCTATATATCTAGGCATGAGCTGCAGTATAAACCGTACTTCATGTTAATGGCTGAATATCAGCTAGCTATAGAGAAAGAAACTAGAATGAAACCCACGCATGCTACACAATTCGAGCCGGTGGACTTACCACCAAATGCGCAAAGAGGAGAGATCCATCAACCTGATTGGCGCAAAGATCTACTCCAGAAGTACCCAGAAATGATGAGCACATGGGTGAAAGCGCCTTTACATTTAAAGTATAATCCTTGCTGGGGACCAGTACCACGACGCCGCTCCTGGACAGCCTTCGCTATTAAGGTCCAAAACAATAGGCAGTGTCAGGATTGGTTGAATTACCCCTACTTCAAGCCGCCCACCGAGTTACCCACTGTTGGCTATATGATGGCGACAATCCGTCACTAGCTCCCTCGCCTGAAGCATATGGATGATATCGCAGCGCATATGACTGTCAAAATTTTTGACATGATGCAAATGGTATTTAAAGTCTTCCGACGCGTCAAGGCACCGCATGTAAACACCCCGGGATTTGAGCATGGTAACTTTGATCTAGTATATGACATGAGCACAACGTCATCGCTCCGGGTGTGTTATGCCTGGCACTGTAGAATAAAATACCTACCGGCGTGCTACAAGCAGACATTTGAAGAGATGTTCACCACTGGATTTTGGGAATACCATTCCGAGGTATTCATAAGCAGGCCCACACATTTATTGCAACTATTTGCCTGTGAGCGAATGGTTTATTCCACGCATTACAAACTCCCACCATCAGATGAACCACAACCAGTTAATTGGGAGAAGCTCGAGGCAGACCTAGCCCGAGGCATTCGAGTATCTGAGCACACCCTCGCTCACGACCTCCTACAAAACTACATCCGGCAGACCGCACAACAAGGTTCTGTCGAGGACGACAGAAGCGAGAGGGAGGGGGGTGTTGGAAGCAGTCAGAGGCACAGACGATGTGGAAGCATGTAAAGACGGAGCAGGGAGCCAGTCGGATCATTTTTTCAAACAACTATGTTTTTATTACCTCTTCAAACATCCAACAGTGATTTTCATCACTCTTGTAACATATGTAATATAGACAAAACCCCATTTTGTAATCCATAGCTCCATTTTGTGCAAGCCGAGGAGTCCTCGAGCTTGAGGAGCTTAGGTAGAATGCGCGTACCAATTTTCGTTATTTTTAGACATCGTTTACCCTTCCAAATAGCCTCTAGGACCTATTTTTTAACTATGCCGGTCACTAGATGTGAAACCGGTCAAAACTAGTCTAGAAACTATAAAAAGAGCGAGGTTGGTTCATGTTGGCTAGTGTGAGCTTAGAGCTAGTTTGAGCTTGTAATAGTGTTCTTGAGTAATAGAGCTATTTTCTCACCTTCCATTGCGTCTTGCTTGTCTCTTCATTGTGTGTGTGTATGCGTGTGTGCATCTTGATGCTTCTCACCTTCACTCTCACTTCATCTCACATTCATGATCTTCATATCACTCCTATCTCTTCCGCGGATTGACATTAAGGAGGTGGAGCTTCTTAACGTGGCTCTCACCATTGTGCTAGAGCAACAAAGAGCAACAAGTGAAGAAAACAATTTCAGAGTTTCGTACACCTACTGGATGCATGAGGTGTCTAAAGACTGCTTTCACACGAAACGACAATCTTGTAGGACTCAAGTCTCATGATTGGCACAAGTTTTTACAGTTTGTGCTCCCTGTAGCCCTAAAAGATTGTCTTTCAGAGGATGTACGAAAAACCATTTATAAAATTAGTTCTTTAGTACGGTGGATATCTTCTAAAGAGATAAATAGAGATAGCATAGAGAGTGCAAAACTCAATGCTATCGAGGTTGTTTGTATAGTAGAGAAATACTTTTCCACAAGTATTCTCACTATTCAACTTCATTTACTAGTTCATGTGGTAGATGAAGTTGCAATAGCAGGAACTATCCATAGTCAATGGATGTTCTTCTTAGAGCGCTTTATGAAGACATTAAAAGGGTTTGTTCGATAGAGAGCACGTCCAGAGGGTAGCATGGCAGAGGGATGGCTTGTACAAGAATCTCTTGTATTCATAACTGAGTTTCTATGTATATCGGATCCTGAAATGCCTAGCTTATGGAGCGATGATGAAGATGTTCGTCCCGTAGGCGATGAACCACAAGGTAAAGGATTGCAAAGAAAAATGGATGCAGCTTTCAGAGAGAAGGCAATGAAGTTTTGCATAGTTAACTCTGAGCCTATGCAAAAGTGGTTAGAAAGGTCTGAACTTGCCAAGGAAACTAACGCAAAGGAAAGAGCTTAGTTTTGAAGCAATCGTTCCACTCGATTTTTGCCTCTTCCAGAAAATCTTCGACCTCTCCCACCTTTTCCAACAAGTAGATGGCTAGATACAGCAGTTTCACAAGCAAAGGCAGCAGGTGAAGATATCTCTAAAGAAGAAGAAGAACTCGCAAAAGGATGTGATTGGGAGTATATTAAATACGGTGCACTATGGTCTCATGGGCGACACTTTCGAATCACACCAATCGATCAAAATAGGTCTACTTTTGATAGTGGAGTGATGGTGAATTTTTTGCAAAAAAGTAAAGCGAGTGCAAGAGATGATAATGCTCTAGAAGGCGAGTTAGATTATTGTGGTGTGATTCAAGACATCTTGAAACTATCTTTGAGAAAGTTTGATTACTTTGTTTTTGATGTGAAATGGTTCAAAGTAGTCACCTCTGGAAGAAACACAACAGTGAGACGGGATAAGAGCGGCTTGCTTCAAATCGACTCCACAAGACTATAAACAGATGAAAGGGATACATTTGTACTTCGTGAACACTGTGAGCAAGTTGGTTTTATACCAAATTCAAAAGACCCAGAGTGGCTATTTGTTTTACAAGTCGCTCCACGTAGTAGACAAATTTTTGAAAACATAGATGTAGAAGAAAGTCCATCTCTAGCGGACTCAGAGATTCATTCGATAGTCGAGGAGGAAAAGATCATTGTTCGAGAAGAAGAGGTCATTGTTCGAGAAGACGAAGCAATAGACGATGATCAGGAGGAAACCAGCATAGCAAGTGATTTTAGAAGCCATCCATATAGAGATAGATATTCTCGGTGCATCGGATCTTCAAGAGGATGCTAGAATAGAAGACTTTTGAATAAAACACTTGTATGTACTAATTTTTTTTTTGTTTATTCTCTATATTACTTTTCTTATCGCATGCTAATTATTTGAGTTCTTTTATTACAGAGCACGATGGGAGACAGTCCTCCAGTCGCTCCACATTCCATGACAGAGGAGCAATTTTCGGAGTTCATCTCTCAGGTTCCTCCTCCGTATATGGCCGCTGCATCACAGTATTGGATCGCTCGTGGTAGCACTCCTCCTGGCCTCACTCCTGTCGGCCTTACTCCTGCAGGCCTCACTCCTGCTGGCCTCACTCCCGCCGGTGTCACTCGTGCGGGTGGTGCTACTCCCGTAGGAGGTATGTCTCCTAGCTTTGTGACTTCACCACGACCATCTTTGCAGCCATCTCCTACTGGGTCTACTAGTAGACATGTGTGTTCGACACCTCAGCGCGATACAAGTTCTAGCCCGTCTCGTAGATCGAGGTCACGCTCTGGAGCAGGAGGTTCTAGGAGTGGATCTACAGGTAGGTCTGGAGGCAGAGGAGGCAGTTGTTGTGGAGGCAGTGCAATGGACATTGTGTCGCGCGCTTCTACTCCTAGGACGAGTACCTCAGATGTAGGTACGCCATGTAGTACACCACGTGGAACACCACGTACACCTTGGGGTGCTCATGACCATGATGACTCCAAGGTGTATAGTACCCGGGATGGAGCTTCAGTGATGGATGCGGCTGGCAAAGCAATGCGTGCACGCATACGACAGCTTTGCTCCATCCAGTTTGGACACTCCATCATGCTGAAATGGAGTGAACACGATAAAGATCGGAAGAATTATATCACACAAACGATTTACTAGGAGTTCCGACCAGCTGATGGACACTCTATTGTCAGTTCAGAGTGGATTCTGCACACCGCACATGAGGTCATGTCTCATCGACGATCCGAGGCACGTGATGCATTCAGAGAAGGCTTACCAAAGCCTCTATGGTTAGATGCTGAGGAGTGGGACATGATTCGTGACGAGCAGCAATAGACTCCTGATCGATATCACCAGTAGCGAAATGCCACAGCCACACATTTAGATAGGATTGGACTGTCACATTTGGGCAGTGGCGGATATGACATGATGCGTCATGAGTTTGTAAGTACCATTTCATTTATTGAATTTATTTGTGTTAAATTTCTCATGTATGTTTCTCTAATCTTTTTATATTTGTTTCAGGAGCTGGCAATGGGTCGTCCTCCAACATGAACAGAGGAGTCTTATGGATATAGTCATGGGTTGACTGACTACTGCAGGACTTGGAGGGACGTGGTGCGGTAGTTTCATGGGAGCATTTGCAATGAGGTAATTAATTTATAAACTTGGTTTTTACTTGTTGTTTGTAATTTTCATGTGAATTTATCTCATTCCATTAATGTTCTTTGTTGCAGGACTGTTGATATGGAACGTTCTTTGCATGTGTATGGTAGTGGAAGACCAATATTTTGTATTTGATTTTCATATGGCAATACATTGCTTTGCCACATTTTGTAAAAGCATCATATATGAGAGTGGTTTGCCACACTCTTGTATATGCTTCATTATTGAAATATAAAACTTCTTTTGTACATGGTTCATAGTTCATTCTGATTATCTCTTTTGTGTCCAATAATACTCTATTTCATGAAATCATATTTCGGTTGTCATTAGGGTACACATCATGTGTACTCGGTCTTTTTTGGGTAGAGTGTATTGTCTTTTGTTAAGCAACATCATGGTAATATTGCTGTAGCAAAAGACAAAACACTCTGCCCAAAAAAAAATTTGCACGTATGGTGGTTGGTATACGCGACGGTACTCCCAGTAGTGTCATCAAAATAACCGTCGGTACACCCACCAGCCGACTGTATAACCGTCGGTACACCCACCAGGCGACAGTATCTCCAGCAGAAGCCTCGGTATTTGTGCCGGTAATACCGACGCATATACCGACACATACACCGACCCATATACCGATGCATATACCGATGCTTATACCGACGCATATACCGACGCTTTGGTACTGATGCACAAACCGACCTTTACACCGGCATCGTGGCAAATTAAGCCGCGTTCATTTTCCTTGGTAAAAACCTCGGTATACCATCAATCTGTTGTAGTGAATATAACTAATTAATCTGCATATATGATGTCTGTATAAATCCTTATGAATTCTTTTGAGTGTTCCTACTGAACATTCAACACATTTGCACTCTAGAGCATTCGAAGGTAAAATATATGCAACATAAAAGGAGACATCTTGGAAAACAAAAATACAAAAAAGCTTTAAAACTGAAAGAGATTCATTGTAAAGAGCTATTTAGAGTATGATGAAAAATGTAGATGGATGCTAAACACCAGACTTAGCATTGTACACATGCTGAACTCTTACAAACTAGCAATGTCTTCTTAATTTGGAACCTAGAAAAGAATCATCTCTTCTGTTGTAAACATGACATGAAGTGACATGATTGGAAGGACTACATGAAAAAGAATCCATTCGAATAGTCAGAGAATGCATCCTAAATAGACAATCTTCAAGGTGGTAAATCAAGAGTCACAAACTTCATGAGTATTTGTAGACAAAGAACATGCATTTGTTAAGTCCGTTTATTTTCCATATGAGGTGTGCTAAAGAAACATAAAATTTTGTGAAATTTGAAAATATTTTGATATCTTTTTTTGCTTGAAATTTTACAGATTTTGCATTGTATATTATGCAAAAAGAATAATTCTTCTATGAAAACTAAAAATATCACACTGAATACAAGAAACTCCATCACGTTAGTGCTACTTTTAGAGCCTACCTACTAAAACAAAGCCTTTCTTTGTGGGATTAAGAGAGACATTGAATGTTATATTTTATCTACATGTAGCAACACACTAGTTATTGATGTCCTTAATAGATCATTGGCAAACGGCCCATTTTAGGCCATTTCTTGACCTAATGCCAAGCTTCTAGCGTGGGTTCATAATGGTGAGAAGAGCTATAGGAAGAAGTCTTTGATTTAGAGAATTATTTTTTCCATCATGAATATGTAGATGCACAAAGCAATTAGAATTGGGGAGTCTACATCCCGTTTTTAGAAGGCAATTTCTTATAGAGGTCGAGATAGCAATTGAGAAAAACTTGATGTTTAATGATGTGATAGATTTTGAATGTTGGTTCTAGGTTGCCTTCAATACAAGAGAAATCTAGGAGTTTCAAGTTCATATATTCACAATGTCAAAGAACAAGGAGGTGATAAGGAGGAAGAAGAAAAGGTAAAAGCTTGAGCCTTAGATAGATGTGAAGGGAGAATCAAAGATGATTGATATGTCCATTGAGGAATTTGGAGAGGACATAAATCACACATCCTAGAGGGCTCTACAAGGAGTAAAGGTTGAGATCATGATATTCTCAACATTATAAAAGGGCATCTTGAGGGAGTTGAGCCTATAAGAGATGTTAGGGAAGCTCAACAAGTAGGTATTTGTGGCTTAAGAATCCATCTTGCTTTCAATTTCGTGAGCCAACCTTGTTCCATCTTTGGATTCATAAGCTTAATATGAAGATTCATGAGGTGATGATGAGAAGGCTTGGGTGCTTCACCTGGGAAGATATCAAGGCAGAGCACCCAAAAGCCTCTTCATACAAAGCTTTATTAGGATATTTTATATTACTTTGAGATTGGGGGAGTTTCTCACCTTTCATGGTAATGCATGCATTATATCTTTGATATCTTCACGTATGTGGACTCCCGGAGTCAACTCTAGGGATCAAATCAATGGTCGGAATCAAGTTGTTGCTTCAACTCAATGCTTGGCATCAGATTCTTCATAATGATGATACCTAGCATCAGCCTATGCTAAAATGTGATACCAAGAAACAAATACATACTCCATGCTTAGAATCATAAGCATATAGTTTTGGACGTGAGGCATTGGATTTGACCCAAAAGTTGATGTTAGGCATCCAATATATTGCATTTCAAGAGATCAAAACTGACATTATTCTCGTTTTGTAGAAATCCCCAAAAGATAAGAAGAAATGGTGAGACCACCGAGGACTTCCCTTTAGCTTTCCTTTCTCACATTCAAAGGGCAATTTAGGATGATTGGCTTAGTGAATAATGATGGGTCATTTAAGCACCCACATATACTTAAGATGGTTAAAGATTTTGGTGAGTTGATACTCTTACTACTATGGAAGATTGTAAACTTCCACAATACATTCTCTATGGCAACAACATTAAAGTCAAGGTGCATGCTATGGAGTATCTCACATCTTATTAGGCTGCAAAAAATTCCTTTTTACTATTTATTTTTTTCTATTGTACAATTTTATTCTATGAGTATTCTTTTGAGGTTGAAAAGAAATTAAATCACATATGTGGCCATAGGTTTTGTTGGATTTGAGGTCTACAGAAGCACATGAACACTACAAGGAAGAAGAATAAGGTTGGAGAACAACACAATATTGAATGTATTACCAAGTAAATGTACAAAAGATAAGTGACTCATTAGGCTAATAGGCAGATATACAAGCTAAGGGGAAAGATCATCTGGAAGAGGTAAAAAAGTGCCCCAATGGTCGTAACTATGTTCACGCACATCACTACCAAAATATATCAACAAATACCCCCTTGTTTGATGTGATGAAGAAGGAGCTAGCACCAATGTACAAGTAAGTACCAAGCTATGTGGAATGAAATCAATGCACATAGGGAAGTAAGCCCAAAGGTTTGTGAAAAGCTTCAAACTTCTCTCTATGGAGAGCCTTCCTGAAAAGGTCTACAACATTATCTTGTGTGGGCACATAAGACAAATTGATATCTCCAGGAGAGAATCTCTCGTTGACATAATGATAGTGCACATAAATGTGCTTTATGAGAGAATGGGATGCAGGGTTCCTTGCAATTGCCAATGCACTCTAATTATTAGTAAAGATGGTTGTGGCAATGCCCGAATTAGTCAAAAAGTGTCTCAGCTACATAGACAAGAGTAAATATGAAAGCTTACTATACTCAACCTTACAACTAGAAGTGGCAACAATATGCTTCTTCTTGCTCAATGAGGATATGCATGAGCTACCAAGCATGAATAAGAAACTACTAGTGGACACAAAATTGTCATAGCAACCAACCTAGTTTGAATGAGAAAAAGCATGTAAATTTGACAACAATGATCCCCCCTTGGGGTAAAACAATCCAAGCACTCGAGTACCACTGAAGTAGTGAAACATGCATTTAATTGTCTACCAATGGTTGAAAATTGAGAGAGAATAACATCAAATGCATTTCCAACATCATGGTGAATCAATCATAAAATTGTTTTCATGGGAATGGCAATAGATTTTCAATCTTCAATGCCAGAACACTACAATAATGTCTCAATGTGTTTTGTTTGACACAAATCTATCACCCATCAACTTCCATAAAATAAATCTCAAAATAAGGATGCAAGTGCCCAAAATATGACATCTCAAAGAGGCATGCAAATCAATCTTAACTTAAGCAATATGGTTCTCATTAGGACGAGTGACAAGTATATCATCAACATAGAAATGAATGATCAGAAGTACATCATCTACATGCTTAACATGTAAGAGGCTTTTAGTTGGACTGTTCTCAAATCCATGTGCTCATACATAGGCATCTATTTTGCCATACCAAGCACATGCTGCTTACTTCAAGCCATATGATTCCTTTTTCAACTTTCATAATTTATTTTCATGCCCTTTCTACACAAAAATCATGGGACTTAAAAACATACACTTCTTCATGTAAATCATCATTTAGAAACGGACTTTTAATGTCGAGCTACTGTACACTCCAATCATGATGAGGTGCAACTCCACAAATGCTTTGAACACTTATCATTTGGCATGTGGGATCAAAAGTCTCATCAAAATCAATTCCTTTATTGTTAGCATAATCTTTGACATTAGTCCTAGCCATATACCTATCAATCATTCCCTCACCCTTATATTTCAGCTTATATACCCATTTAGTGGTCATGGCTTCTTTTCCTAGAGGTCAATCACATAAGTACCAAGCACCATTCTTCATGATTGTACCATACTCTAATTGCATAGTAGCCATCCAATTTTCTAAATTCTATGCTTCACCAAAAGAAATAGGATCATTCTCATCACAAAGACTAGAGACAACCATTGCATAATAATCTAATGCAAAGGAAGCACTATGAGGGTGTGAAAGAGTACAATATGACAAGAATGCATCTAACTTGCTATCATTCAAAGTTTTCACTAGATATTTAGACATAATTTTTAACTCTTCTATGTCACCACTCTCATTAACAAGTACATCATGAAAATTCGCATAAAAAATGGAATTATCTCCATTATGATCTGAAACTTAAAAAGGTTGAAAAATTTCCTCACTTCAACCAACACTCTATCCACCTATAAAAACAGGAAACATACACATCTTTTCAGCTAATTGATGTCTCCTTGTACATGAAAGTCAGGGATTAATTGCATCTTCCACAAAGAAATATCATGGCTAACGAGAATGCAATTTATTATTCAAATGATAAACATGATGGCCTTTTCTTTTAGAGATATACCCAACAACAATACATTCTACTACTTTAATGCCCAATTTTATGTGTTGTTTTTTAAACAACAATGCATACACTGGACAACCAAAAACATGAAAATAAGCAATAGACTGTTAGCAACCATGCATCCTCATAGGGAGTGATAGACTGCAATGCTTTGTTGGGATACCTCTTAAGTACATATGTTGCACACATAACAGCCTCAAGCAAAAGCTATGTGACAAATTAACTTTGAAACATATATCTCACCATTTCCATGAGAGACCTATTTTTCCTTTCAACAAATTCATTTTCTTGAGGTGTATATGATATTGTGCATTAATGTTTTATCCCACACTAAGCCATAAATGCATTCAACTTAAAAGTCATATATCCATACCCCCTCTCCCCTTATGAGAATAGAGGGGGGCTGATTTTACATGTGGATAGATTTTCATTCATAATTAGGAACAAGTTAAATCGTGTAAACATTTTGGAATTTGCTTTTAATGGATAAAACTATGCATGTATGGAAAATTCATCAATTAAACTCATGAAGTATAGGTGATTACTAAATGAATATGTTTGTATATGATCATTGACATCACTATGAACAAGATGAAATTTATGTGCATCTCTAAGTGAACCATCTTTTGGGAAGGAAGAATGCTCCATTTTACCCAAATTCAGCCTTCATATGCATGTTTAGAGGGTGTTTAAAGTTTGGGCCCATAGGACACCATTTCATATTTCTGCATGCAAAGAAAACTAGTAAGATTTAGATGAACAAAATGTGCATGCCAAAGCTCTGCGTTTGAAATAGCATGAGAATCATGAACTAGACATGCTAAATCATTCTCTAATCTTGAAGATATGTAACCAACTGTAATTCCAAGCTCTAGGAGCTTGTTTTAATCCATACAATGTTTTCTTAAGTTTCCAAACATAAGATGGATGATTAGGGTTTTCAAAATCTCGTGGTTGTGACATGTATACCTCCACTTATCCAACCATTTAAGAATGCATTTTTCACATCAAGTCGGAGGAGTCTCCAATTCCTTGCAGCAGCTACACTTATCAATGTTGTGATTGTAGTCATCTTTGCAACTGTTGAGAATGTTTCCCCATATTCTATACCATGTGTTTGAGAGCATCCTTTGGCAACTAATCTTGCCTTGTACCTAGAAACTGATCCATCTGAATTTCTTTTAACTTTATATACCCATCTGCAACCAATTACCTTTTGATTCGATGACATTGGAACCAAATCCCAAGTGTCCATCTCTTTCAATGCGTCTATTTCTTCTTTCATGGCCTTTTCCCAATTAGGGTTTCCCTTTGCCTATTCATAGGTTGATGGTTCTTTTGAAATTGAATCTTTGGCCAATTAGATTGAATGATTTGTAACAAATATGGAGTCATATCCATACCTTTTTGGTTGTTTCTTCTCTCTTGTTGATCTCATTAGGGAAAAAAAATGAACCCTGCATGGGCCTTCTTGATTAAGGAGTGATTAGTGATGGACCAATGAGAGGAGGGTGGTGGACAAAGTCTAGCCTATAAATCACTAGGCTGAAGGGGGATGAGGGGACAAGATTCCCCTATGTTCAGGTTTCTCCTCTAGAGAGAGAAAGGAATCTCGTAACTTACCTAGGCCCAAAAATTCAAAATTTTCAAAAAGTTATAAAACTCATCATAACACCATTTAATGGTCCCCCAACCAATTTTTAGGATCAAAAGTGCTATTTTTGGGTTCTAAATCAAAATCCGTGCATGAACTGAAGTGAAAAAAGTGACTTTTTCAAAAATAACTCAAAATGCAACTTTCTCCCTCCAAAACCTCACATTTTCATACCCAAGTCCCAAAAATTCATCTCTTTCCACTACTTTCTCTCCCTAGCACACCATTGCAGCTCCTGCATCTCCATTTCTTTCTCTATGCATCATCTTCTTTGAATTCCTACTGTCACTTCCATAGCCTGAACTCCAATGGAGAAACCTAAATCTCATAGACGTCCAAAAGATGAGGTTATTGCGATAAAATGTCACAATATCAAGGCTACATAAGGATTTTGGTTAGGACAGGAGTTCTGCAAAGGTGCATGGGTGTACATGCAACCCTCTGGTGTTGGTCCTCACCGTGTGAGAGATCATGGAAACTTGGATCTTCATTGGAAAGGGAAGTTATTAGGCTTCAAAAAGCTCAAGAATGGTGAAAGTGTTGCCATTGTACAAGATGTGTTCACAATGTCAACCATGAAATTGGAAAACTCAAACAAAATGAGATATCCTATCAACTATAAGTATTACTCATTGACTTTTGACCAAATTTCATAATATACCTAGCTAAGTTGTGTAGTTTTTTGTTGTAGACATATTTCCTTCTACCTTGGTGGAAGAACAACCACTTCATAGTCTTACAGGTACTTTCCAAGCATTGCATGCAGATGTTGGATCGATAGTCTTTCCACAAGCCCGTCCTGCTCAGCTATTATGTGAGAGAGTTTTCTTTTACACACATACATATGTTGTATCCTCTTCATCAAATGATTTTGGTAGGTTAGAGATGATTAAGGTAGATTCTCTCTTAAAGTTCGAGTGGCCGCAACCTGATGTATGGAGATTAACATCTTTGAAGCATAAGATGGTGATGGACATACACAACTCTTTGAAATTTACAAGAGTTTCAAGATCTATAGGATTACATTGGTGTGTTCCTGTTCATTGTTTTGTACATTTATTTCAAATATTCACAATTCTAGAGACTACAACAATGTTCATGTTAAAAGATATCATGTATGAGGAGGTAGAGGGTTTGCTATGTGAAAATTGGGGACTTGTAGAAGGATGCACCAAAGGGGATAGATACATTTGTAAAATTGGTGCAACAGGCATAGGATTTCGATACTTGAAACATCGTACTTCATTGTAAATTAGATTCTATTATGATCGTTGGATGTGTAAACTTGGTGAATGGATACCATTACAAAGTTCTGAGGATTTTTTAATTTCATTTGAAATTAAGATAAATCTACCCAACAATGAAATGGAAGTTATTTCAGTAAATCATCATTGGACTCTTGACAACGTGAGAGAACATCTAGTAATCATGGGATTTGAGGATCTGGATCAATCAAAGTTCAGAATATAAGGGCATAAGGTTAGTAGCATATGGTATTTTTTCTTTGTTTATACAAATTCTTACATTCAAATTTGTTCATTTAAAGTTTTCTATTTGTCTACAGATTGCTAAGAGGTTGGAGGATAAAATTAAAGTCCGCTCAATCACAGTACTATAACATACAAGGCTTTTGTGCCGATTGTGGCAAAGAGCACATAATCAAAGATTGTCCTAAGAACCCAGTTAACACTTCGAATGTGACACCGATCAACGTGATAGGTATTGTAAACAACGCAGATGGATCCAACCCTACATACGTGCCTATCCAAGCTATAACCAGAGCCCAGGCGCTCTTACAAAACCAACAACTTAATCAAGAGAAAGTAGCCGGAACTAGTGAAGCTGCAGAATCTAGCAGTAAAAAGACAAAATCTTGGAAAGATTCTAGAGAAAGAATCAAGAGGAAGTGGAGTAAAAAGATAGCTGAGTTGGAAGGAAGTCTAAAAGAGTCGAGAGCCAAAATACAAGAATTGACTTCACAAGAATTAAACCAAGAAAATCCAGCTCAGAAATCAGGATCAGTTTTAGCGGAACCCATACCAGAAGATCTAGACATGATGTTTCGTGCATATCAGGCTAGAATAAAAGAGGGACCTCAAGTAATGGAAATGAGCAAAAACTACCCACGAGCTGATCTAGAAATTGAGAGAACTAAACTTTGCATGAAGATGGTAGAACTAGCACAAGCTTTGTTCGAAGCCTCTAGATATCTTAATTGGAATAACATGGAAAAACCGGAACTACACTTTCAAGGACTAATGGAGAGGCTAGAACGCTTGATAGAAAGCAAAGAGAAAAAGGATCAGCATAGGAACCCTATTGTCACAGAGACACAGGAAAGGAATGCACCATCCCTGTCTCAAGTACCCAATACAGAAAGTCAAGACACCGGTCTTCCATACATAGGTACTCACATGAATTTTTGAGAGAAATACAAGAAGAGAAATGGAGAAAAGAACAAGGAACTCATCCTCCTATTCAAGAAATAGACGACTTGCAGGAACAATTTCCCCAAGACATCCCCTCTATATATGATGATGTAGAGGTGGAACAACTGAGTGAACCCATAGGATTTGAATCTAATTCTTTACAAGAATTACCTCAGTTCACAGGACCTTGGGAAGCAAAGTCTATTAGTATGAGAGCACCCACGATAATAGTGAGGAATGAAGAATCAGTGATCCCTAGGAACACGGAAGTGATCAAGAACACTAAAGTACAGTGTAATCTCACTCTGGAGGAATTGTTAAAGGTAAAACCAGAATTGTGGAAGCACGTAGCAAATCAATTCACTGAGCTTGCTACCACACCCTCTCAGATAGGATCACATAAGAAGGTACCAGAGATACCCGTGGAAAAGATTGGAGACGTAAGCGAAGGAGAGGAAGGTAACACATATCTTCCAATAACCCATCAGGGCTACACCACGAAAGCCATCTTAGATTCAGGAGCCGGAGTAGCCATCGCTACCACCGCTTTGTGGAAACGTTGGGGTAAGCCAGCACTCAGACCCACCAGGATGAAACTACAAATGGCTGATGGACACATAGAAAAACCATTAGGCTTACTAGAAGGCATATCTCTCACCACTTGTGGTGTGGAATTTGAGCATACTTTCGCCATTTGTGACTTTGCGAAAAATCGTGCTTATGAGATGATATTGGGACGACCATTCATGCGTCAGTTGCAAATTGTACAAGATTGGGGAACTAATTCTTTGTACTTGCAACATTTAGGAGTGACCACCAAAGTCAATCTTAAAGACTATTCACACAGAGATGTACCCCCAATACAATGGAATACCATCCACAAGACACCAGTAGAGATGGAATCAGTACACTCATTAGAATCAGATCCTTCATGGTTACACGAGGACACTCATTTATGGATGTGTAACGTAGCTAAACAAGAGGAAGAAAGATTAGAAGCCAGGACCTTAGGTGTAGAACAACATCCACGAACCCTTCAAGATCCAGCATATGCACCTGTAGTATTCCCAGACGAAGAGTTTGAACCCCATGGTTGGGCAGAAATACTAGCAACCATGGATGTAGCCATCAATGAAGAACAATGGACACCCCACTGTGACGAGGATGGCTGTGACATTTCAGTTTTTACGATAGAGCCAATCCTGTGCGATGCAATTTTAGAAGAGTGTGAACCTAACACTGAGGCATTTGAGGATGCAAGCGATTTTGAATTAGAATCAATTATCATGGATTCACCCTTTGCATCAGAGGAAGAATATTTCTACGAAGTAGAGACTCACCCTCAGAGACACGTGGAAATTACGAATGAGGTAAGGTTAGCCACTCAAGTGACTAACAAGAGTGAAGGTAAGAAAAGAAAGAAGAAAGCAACCATGTCAGAAAAAGAAGAATCTTTGTTTGAAGTACCCGAGAACTTCAAGAAATATGAAATCGAAGATAGAAGAATCATGGTACGAATGCCTAATAGAAAAGCGAATTATGGACAAGTATATGATAACCGAGAGAAAACCAAGAAAATAATAGTTGCCATAGAAGGAGAAGAAGCAAAATGCACATACATAGGGCATGATTTGACGACTGAAGAAGAAGAAGAGTTAGTTGCCCTATTGCGCGAATATAGAGATGTTTTTGCGTGGAGTTACAAAGATTTGAAAGGAGTAGATCCAGATATATGTTCTCATAGAATCCCTATGACTCCAGATGCAAAACCGACAAAACAGAAACCATACACGTATAATGATAACTACGCTGCGAAGATTAAAGAGGAGATAGATCGCTTGATAGAAGCAGGATTCATTTACGAAATTGAGCATACCGAATGGGTATCCCCCATTGTGGTTGTGCCCAAGAAGAATGGAAAATTGCGTGTGTGTATTAACCTTAAAAAAGTTAATGCCGCAACGACTAGAGACAGCTATCCTCTTCCTATCACGGAACACTTATTGGAAAGAGTTGCGGGCAAGGAAGTTTACAGCTTTCTTGATGGTTTTTCAGGCTATAATCAAGTAGCCATTGCTCCAGAAGATCAACACAAGACGGCTTTTGCCACTGAATGGGGCATATTTGCATTTCGTGTAATGCCATTTGGCTTAACAAATGCACCCGCTACTTTCCAGCGACTCATGTGTCATGTTTTTAAGGAATTCTTACGCAAGAGTTTGGAAGTTTACGTCGATGACTTATGTGCACATTCGAATGTCAGACAGACACATATTCCAGAGTTAAGACAAATATTTGACAAATGTCGAGAATATCAGGTTTGTTTGAACCCAGAGAAATGCGTTTTCATGGTCAGACAAGGCAAAATTCTAGGACACATTGTGTCAAAAAATGGAATCTCTACGGATGAGGAAAAAGTGAAGGTAATTGCGGATCTACCTAGACCAACTAATGTGAAAGAGGTACAGGCATTTATGGGCCATTGTGGATACTATAGGAGATTCATACACATGTATGCAATCATCGCCAAGCCTTTGTACTCTCTTTTAACCAATTTCGAATGGACAAATGAATGTGAAAATTCATTCAATGAATTTAAACGACGCTTGTGCTCAGCACCTATATTGACTACCCCAGATTGGAGTAAGCCATTCCACGTACATGTGGATGCATCCAACTATGCAATAGGATGTGTGTTAGCACAACCCACGAATGAAGGTAACATAGATCTCCCCATAGCTTACGCGAGCAGACAATTGAACGCAGCAGAAAGAAATTACACCACTACGGAACGAGAGGGATTAGGGATGATCTACGCGGTAAAGAAATTCAGACATTACTTGTTGGCCAACAAATTCAAGTTCTTTACAGATCATCAAGCCCTATTGTACTTAGTCAACAAACCATGTAACACAGGACGACTGATACGTTGGTTTCTATTACTCATGGAGTATGATTTTGAAGTAGTAGTCAGGAAAGGAAGGACACATCTTAGAGCTGACCACCTTTCAAGATTAACCTCAGGAGAAGCTCCTCAAGGAGTAGCGGATGAATTACCAGATGCATACCTGTTTAACCTTGAGATAGCACCAGAATGGGCTAAGCCTATAGTCCCTATTCTGACATACGGACCCAAGAATCCTAGGATGAAGATCAAAGAAGGAGAGATTACCAAGTCTCAAAGGTACCAAATAATGGCAGGAAGCATATATAAACAGGATAATCAAAAGATTCTTGCTTGTTGTGTAGATGAATCAGAACATGCGAATTGGTTGCAATTAGCACACATAGGTGCATTAAAGCAACATCATTCAAAACATCGAACACTACAGACTCTACAAAGACTAGGAGTATATTGGCCTTCTATGGAAGCAGATGTCTACAAGTTGTGTAAAGAATGCCAGGTGTGTTGTGAAAGACCACCAGTAGAGCATGCTACACTATATCACGTGTCTCTCACACCAGACTGGAGTGAACAATTAGTGACATACTTGAGGACGAACACATTCCCTCAAGGCATGACCTTAGCTCGACAACGCAGTCTAGAGCAGGAAGCTCAAGACTATTCACTTATTGGCGATAATCTATACAAAAGAGGACGAGATGGATATCTAAGACAATGTGTTCATGAAAGCGATTATCTGAGCATACTAGAGACTGCACACCAAGGTGTTGCAGGAGGTCATTTTGGACCCGATAGGATAATCAAAGCCATCCTCTTTGCAGGATTATGGTGGCCCACTCTTCACATGGATGCACATACCTATGTAAAGAGATGTGATGTGTGCCAAAGAACTCAGTTTCCTACTCGCAGAGATGAAATGCCATTGAAACCCATGATGGGCAGACGTGCATTTTCTAAGTGGGGTATAGACTTTGTAGGACCCATCAACCCCCCTGCAAAAGGTACACATGCGGAATACATTATTGTTGCTACAGATTATCTAACCAAATGGGTAGAGGCAAAAGCCACAAAAAAGAATGATGCACATACAACTGCAAAATTCTTATTTGAAAATGTCTTTACAAGATATGGACTGCCTATAGAATTAGTGAGCGATCGCGGCACTCACTTTCTAAACTAAGTCATTGAATATTTGTTACAGGATTTTATGGTGATTCACAAGAAATCCGCACCATATCATCCTCAGGCCAATGGTCAGGCTGAAAGCACTAATAAGATCCTTTGTAACGTACTGACGAAACTCGTGAACAACAAACGTTCAGATTGGGACAAACAGCTACACCACGCTGTTTGGGCATATCGAGTGGCCTACAAGACCGTACTCAATGCGACTCCCTTTCAAATGGTTTTTGGTCAGAATGTTGTGCTTCCTTTGGACTCGTTGATACCGACCCTTAAGGTTGCACAAGAACATCAGTGGACCGGCCATGAATTATCAGCGAGAATAATGGACTTGGAACGATTAGGAGAAACCAGGCTGAAAGCGGCAGCAGGAATATACGCAGCGAAGAAGCGACAGAAAGCATATTTTGATGCACATGTGAAAGATAAAGGTTTAAAAGAAGGAGATTTAGTTCTAGTGTATACGCTGAAACAGCACGCACGGAAGTTAGAAAAGCGAGGTTATGGACCTATGATCATTAACAGACTTTCGACAAGTGGAGCAGTACAGTTAGCCACCTTAGAAGGAGATATAATGCCTAATTACATTAGTGGCTGTAGAGTCAGGTTATATCAAGAACCTCTTACTGAGGATATGCTTAGACGACTCACATTGGCAAAGAAGCGTAAGGAGGAAGAAAACAGAATACGAGCTGAAGCTCAGGCAGAAGCCATAGAACGCATTAAGCGCATGAAGCTAAGAAGACAAGGACTAGGGAGAGAACATTATAACCATCTGGAAACATCACCCAGATATCCCATGGCCATGTGTCAAGTAAAGTCGACCACTCATCCTAGCATAGTGGACAGGAGACCATTCATTACAGTTAGGCTAGAGCACGGCAACCCTGGCCAAGAACTCAGGGCTTTAATTGACTCAGGTGCTGCGACTAGTGCGATTAGATGGTCCCACTATAAGGATTCACGAATAGAAATGCGGCCAATTGAGGCATACCTCATAGGGCTAGGAGGCATGGAAACCCCTTGCATGGGTGAGGTGGACCTTCCTATCCTCATTAACGATGTGACCATGACAGCAAAACTACTAGTGTGCCATGATGACGACCTGATAGAACCCCTAATCCTTGGCCAAGATTGGCTATACGATCACTCAGTGGACCTAAATCTTAGACAAGGCTCCTTACAGATTGGAACCTTAGAGCATAAGCGAGTGATACCGCTTGACTTCCCTAATTGCATTTCGATTGAGGTTTGTAACCCTAGACCCTATGAAACGCATGCGACCGAAGACCGGAAGATCTTGGCTCAGACCAGTCACGTTACGTCTACACCAACCCACTCGGGCTTGGCTGTGGACAGTTGTCAATCAGAAGGACGATAGGAGATCTTCCCTGGGGCTTCCTGCAAAGTAGAAGGGGCAGCTACCCAACCGCTAGGGCAGATGGACACAATCAGCGGTCAGGTGGGTTGCATCAGCGGCCAAATGAGCACGACACCCTGAGGTGCTCATCCTTCCAAACTTGTTGCGGACTGGCCTAGATTAAAGTTAAAGAATGAATCACTTCCTAATGGGCAGGTCACGCAAGTGTTGGATCTCCCTTCTTTTCCAAAGCAGAGCGTCCATCCGACCTCTCAACCTCAACAACAACAGAGTCACCCACGACGAAGGAACCCAGACCGACGGCAGTATCAGAAGACACAACAAGGAAAACAGTCTAGGCCACCCAAAGGAAGCGACACCAGACAAATATGGGTGCCAAAAGGACAAAAAGCACCGAAGAACTCCAACCAAGCAGAGATCGACAAGAAAAAGGCAGGGCAGAAACAGAATCAGTATCCACCATCCCCTCAACCTTCTTCTATAGGTCCGAGCATTCGACAAATTTGGATCGCCAAGAAATACCTTACCCATAGACCCACACCCACGCAGATTTGGGTACCCAAACCATGTATCATAGCTCAACCCTTAAGCCATGTAATATATACCCGTCACAAATCTTTCCATCCCTCAATACCACCCCACCCGATACTACCTTTTGCCCCTCAGCCGAAACCCACCACCCACTCAAAGACTCTTAGGAAATGGATACCGAAGCGTGTCCAACCGTCTTCCCCTAACCCATTGTCTAACTACCCCCCGACTAACATACAACCTTGTAATAAATCACTAACCTTTAAACCTTGTATAAAATTCACCCACCATCATCACACATCACTCATAATCTCATCTCATCAAGAAACGTATGCATAATCTGAAACGTGTAGGTGTCTAGAGACCTGCACTAGTGCTGCAAGAAGCATTGCATCCATCACATCACAGCACTTGGCTGCACGGGTTACGCATCAGTTATGGAAAGGGATTGCGGTCTCACTTTAATGGGATCATAATTAATTTCCATGCTAATGTGTTAATCTTTTGTAGCAGATCTTTCTCATTAGCGCATCAGTCATCATGCAAACCGACGAAGGACCATCAGAAGCAGGCCCCAGCGTAGCTGCAGTGCCCCTCAATGTTTTACGAGCAGAATCCCACCCGACTGCTCCACCGCCAGAATTCCAAGGATTTCCAGGGCCCATGCCGATCGATAACCCACCTATGGGCTACACAGAAAAGATACACCGTAACTCTCACTGGTTTCAGGGACTTGCAGGACCCTTAGCGGACGCGGATTTTATATTTGAATCTAATTTGATGTTTGATGACCGCACTTGGGGAAAATACCAATTCTTCTCCAGAGAGTTCCAAGGCCTACAGAACACTCACGACTTAACTCATGTTTGGGCCAGAGCCGGCTTCACGGAGTATTTCAGTGATCCTCTGCCCAAACCAGACTTTTATAGGTGTTATTATTTAATCACTACTTTGCTGGCCTCAGAGAATAAGGATATCCCAGGAACTTTTATTTTGCCTTCTTTAGTGGATGATCCACCTTACAAAAGATTTTATCTTTCGAAGGATTTAATCAGAGCTGCCATCAAGATTCATGGAACCCACACGCCCACAGATCGAGAAAGATTAATTCCAGACCCTATGAAACGTGGGGATGTCACTAAGTGGGAGGAGATCTCAGCAATTACACCTGAGCTGTCAAAGCCGCTACGGATATGCATGCAACATTTTGCATTCCCCGCTCAGGACAGATTCACCATGCCACATAAAAGAATATGGTTTGGATTGTACTTAGCATGTACTGGGCCTCAGACTGTCGATCTGGCGAGCTGGATCATTGATCAAATGTATTTGGCACAACACAGATGGGAACGAAAGAAAGTGCTTAATGGATGTTGTGCGCTGACAAGAATTGTTTATATGTGCTTGGCTTATGACTTGCCAATTGAACGTGCATTAACAGGAGAAGAGCTGAAGGCATTCAAAGGAATGACGAAGAAAGCCAGGAAGCCCAGCAGAGCACGGGCAGGTAAGCGCATGAGAGGCACTATTCCTTGCCTTCAAGTGCCAGAGTCACCATCACCACAACCCTCCCCAGAGTAATCACCGACAAAAGCCGCTCCCACAGTACAACCCATTCGAATAAGGTTATCTCGACCAGTGGTAACGGAGGGCACTACTAGTACCGTTGCACCTCAGGCAGCTACAACCACAGAACCCACCACCACGACAGCAGAAGCTCCCACCACTATTGGTGCGGAAGCCTTTTCTTTCCCAATACCACACATGGAGGCAGAACCAATAAACACAACATTCGATTTTGAAATGCCTGATGCATTCTCCAATGAGTTCCAGTTTTTATAGGCACAAATGTTCTCTCAAGAATTTGAAAGGCCGAGTTACCCTACCACACCGCGGGATCAGCCACAGGGACAAGTGGTGTCGAGCTCTGATGACGAAAGGACAGCATCTGATGACGATGAAGGTGACGATGAAGCCAGCCAGGGCACGCATGATTCCCAAGAACAAGGACAGACAGATGGCCAAGGCCAGCAAACCGATGCACACGGTGACACCAGCACGCATGAAGAGGAGACTTTCGAAGCAGCAGCTTACACGCTGGCAATCAAGAAATTATATCGTACGATGGAGAAAGTCTGGGCACGGAAGAAATTGACTGAAGAAGAGAGCCAAACCATAATCGAACAAGAACTCATCTCCGGAGGATTTGAAGAAGTCTACATCAGAGGGTTCAGAGAACTGGTCAAATCCATTGGCCCGGTCGAAGCACTGAGATATTTACAAAGGAAGCCACTCCCCCAATATGACCCTCGCAGAGTTCGCTTGTTATCGAAGCCCGGTGAATATATTCGAGTTCCGGTAGGTGCTCAATCATCCCACCAGGCGCAAGATGCACGCCTACGTCCGGAAAGATCCATCACCGAAGAAGCTATCCTAGTCGACTCCCCATCACGTACTACCGTTGTACATACTACCACTATCCTTGAAATAACATCCACACCATCTACTCCTCTCTCACCTCATGTTTCACCAACCCATCCTGTATCCCTCGCACACCCACCTGCTCCTCCCACATCCACACCAGTCCACGGCAACATAGCCAAAGTCTTTGCCCTGCCCATTCATGCCACCATGCCCGCACCCACCCCACCTCGTCTACGTGTTAACCCCTTCATCCCTTCATCCTGTAAATTACTCTACATTTGTAAATCCCGTCTTCACACCTACACAACCACCCACATACACACCGCTTTTCACAGTCACCGCACTTGACACGTCCAGTGACATGGACATCTCACCGCCAACCGCACCAGCACCCACTCCACTCACAGCACCATCATATTTAGGTACGTCACAATTTTCCACGATCACCACTGCATCCACCTTCCCAACCCCATTCCCCATTCCAGCTGCATCTACTTCCACTGCATCCTCACTTAGCACTCCATTACTATTATCGCCAACCATAGACACTGCACTTCAACAAATGATCACATGCATGACACAAGTACGAGATGAGTTTGCATCTCTTGGCAACAACTATCAACAGCTGCAGAGGACGACAAATGAATTACAGTCGCAGCTTAATTCATTATCAATCGAGAATGCCTCTTTAAATACGCGATACCAAGAACTAAGAGAGGCATATCATAAGCTAGAGCTAGAAAGTGAAGAGAAAACAAAAGAAGCCACTGCTGATCTGGACAACCTGCTTCGTGCCCAAACAATTAGGAACACGACGTTGACCAGGAACATGGGCCTACTCAAGAGGCACCTAGCTGCAGCAAAAGAGGAGAACTAGAGACTCCAAGAGCAGAATAGAGAGAATTTGGAAGCGGCATTGGACCATCCAGAACAACCCTTAAGTCCTAGCAGATTCAAGGCAATCCCATCCAAATCGATGCAGATGTTGCTAGAGGATCATGTGAGATTGCTAGAGATTGCTACTACAGCTCAGAGAACCGGCACCACAACAAGCACAAGTAGCAGCAGAATTACCAGAACCTATGGACCCTGCTCTTGAAATCTTAGAAGAACTCAACGCATTACGGGCCCAGGTAGCCACTCTCCAATCACGCATAGATGTATACGAAGCACCACCATGGCCTGACTCCCCACCGGAGATCCCAGCGGACGACGAGAACATAACCATTCCGGTGGAGGAAACGTTTGAAGAAGCATACGAGCCAATACCCATCCCAGGCGGACAAGTCACGGCCGAAGGCCAGATGACCTACGAACTTCCTACCCCCGCGTGGATGAAAACGATTGAGGAACTTGGAACGACACATTTAGCCAGAGTAGAGGCACAGTTACATGCCATGGCCATGATTGAAGAGAGAATCTTACAATCCCCCTTCTTTGCTCATTTGGCCCCCCGACGCTATATATCTGGGCATGAGCTGCAGTATAAACCGTACTTCATGTTAATGGCTGAATATCAGCTAGCTATAGAGAAGAAACCGGAATGAAACCCACGCATGCTACACAATTCGAGCCGGCGGACTTACCACCAAATGCGCAAAGAGGAGAGATCCATCAACCTGATTGGCGCAAAGATCTACTCCAGAAGTACGCAGAAATGATGAGCACATGGGTGAAAGCGCCTTTACATTTAAAGTATAATCCTTGCTGGGGACCAGTACCACGACGCCGCTCCTGGACAACCTTCGCTATTAAGGTCCAAAACAATAGGCAGTGTCAGGATTGGTTGAATTACCCCTACTTCAAGCCGCCCACCGAGTTACCCACTGTTGGCTATATGATGGCGACAATCCGTCACTGGCTCCCTCGCCTGAAGCATATGGATGATATCGCAGCGCATATGACTGTCAAAATTTTTGACATGATGCAAATGGTATTTAAAGTCTTCCGACGCGTCAAGGCACCGCATGTAAACACCCCGAGATTTGAGCATGGTAACTTTGATCTAGTATATGACATGAGCACAACGCCATCGCTCTGGGTGTGTTATGCCTGGCACTGTAGAATAAAATACCTACCGGCGTGCTACAAGCAGACATTTGAAGAGATGTTCACCACCGGATTTTGGGAATACCATTCCGAGGTATTCATAAGCAGGCCCACACATTTATTGCAACTATTTGCCTGTGAGCGAATGGTTTATTCCACGCATTACAGACTCCCACCATCAGATGAACCACAACCAGTTAATTGGGAGAAGCTCGAGGCAGACCTAGCCCGAGGCATTCGAGTATCTGAGCACACCCTCGCTCACGACCTCCTACAAAACTACATCCGGCAGACCGCACAACAAGGTTCTGTCGAGGACGACAGAAGCGAGAGGGAGGGGGGTGTTGGAAGCAGTCAGAGGCACAGACGATGTGGAAGCATGTAAAGACGGAGCAGGGAGCCAGTCGGATCATTTTTTCAAACAACTATGTTTTTATTACCTCTTCAATCATCCAACAGTGATTTTCATCACTCTTGTAACATATGTAATATAGACAAAACCCCATTTTGTAATCCATAGCTCCATTTTGTGCAAGCCGAGGAGTCCTCGAGCTTGAGGAGCTTAGGTAGAATGCGCGTACCAATTTTCGTTATTTTTAGACATCGTTTACCCTTCCAAATAGCCTCTAGGACCTATTTTTTAACTATGCCGGTCACTAGATGTGAAACCGGTCAAAACTAGTCTAGAAACTATAAAAAGAGCAAGGTTGGTTCATGTTGGCTAGTGTGAGCTTAGAGCTAGTTTGAGCTTGTAATAGTGTTCTTGAGTAATAGAGCTATTTTCTCACCTTCCATTGCGTCTTGCTTGTCTCTTCATTGTGTGTGTGTATGCGTGTGTGCATCTTGATGCTTCTCACCTTCACTCTCACTTCATCTCACATTCATGATCTTCATATCACTCCTATCTCTTCCGCGGATTGACATTAAGGAGGTGGAGCTTCTTAACGTGGCTCTCACCATTGTGCTAGAGCAACAAAGAGCAACAAGTGAAGAAAACAATTTCAGAGTTTCGTACACCTACTGGATGCATGAGGTGTCTAAAGACTGCTTTCACACGAAACGACAATCTTGTAGGACTCAAGTCTCATGATTGGCACAAGTTTTTACAGTTTGTGCTCCCTGTAGCCCTAAAAGATTGTCTTTCAGAGGATGTACGAAAAACCATTTATAAAATTAGTTCTTTAGTACGGTGGATATCTTCTAAAGAGATAAATAGAGATAGCATAGAGAGTGCAAAACTCAATGCTATCGAGGTTGTTTGTATGGTAGAGAAATACTTTTCCACAAGTATTCTCACTATTCAACTTCATTTACTAGTTCATGTGGTAGATGAAGTTGCAATAGCAGGAACTATCCATAGTCAATGGATGTTCTTCTTAGAGCGCTTTATGAAGACATTAAAAGGGTTTGTTCGATAGAGAGCACGTCCAGAGGGTAGCATGGCAGAGGGATGGCTTGTACAAGAATCTCTTGTATTCATAACTGAGTTTCTATGTATATCGGATCCTGAAATGCCTAGCTTATGGAGCGATGATGAAGATGTTCGTCTCGTAGGCGATGAACCACAAGGTAAAGGATTGCAAAGAAAAATGGATGCAGCTTTCAGAGAGAAGGCAATGAAGTTTTGCATAGTTAACTCTGAGCCTATGCAAAAGTGGTTAGAAAGGTCTGAACTTGCCAAGGAAACTAACGCAAAGGAAAGAGCTCAGTTTCAAAGCAATCGTTCCACTCGATTTTTGCCTCTTCCAGAAAATCTTCGACCTCTCCCACCTTTTCCAACAAGTAGATGGCTAGATACAGCAGTTTCACAAGCAAAGGCAGCAGGTGAAGATATCTCTAAAGAAGAAGAAGAACTCGCAAAAGGATGTGATTGGGAGTATATTAAATACGGTGCACTATGGTCTCATGGGCGACACTTTCGAATCACACCAATCGATCAAAATAGGTCTACTTTTGATAGTGGAGTGATGGTGAATTTTTTGCAAAAAAGTAAAGCGAGTGCAAGAGATGATAATGCTCTAGAAGGCGAGTTAGATTATTGTGGTGTGATTCAAGACATCTTGAAACTATCTTTGAGAAAGTTTGATTACTTTGTTTTTGATGTGAAATGGTTCAAAGTAGTCACCTCTGGAAGAAACACAACAGTGAGACGGGATAAGAGCGGTTTGCTTCAAATCGACTCCACAAGACTATAAACAGATGAAAGGGATACATTTGTACTTCGTGAACACTGTGAGCAAGTTGGTTTTATACCAGATTCAAAAGACCCAGACTGGCTATTTGTTTTACAAGTCGCTCCACGTAGTAGACAAATTTTTGAAAACATAGATGTAGAAGAAAGTCCATCTCTAGCGGACTCAGAGATTCATTCGATAGTCGAGGAGGAAAAGATCATTGTTTGAGAAGAAGAGGTCATTGTTCGAGAAGACGAAGCAATAGACGATGATCAGGAGGAAACCAGCATAGCAAGTGATTTAGAAGCCATCCATATAGAGATAGATATTCTCGGTGCATCGGATCTTCAAGAGGATGCTAGAATAGAAGACTTTTGAATAAAACACTTGTACGTACTAATTTTTTTTTTGTTTATTCTCTATATTACTTTTCTTATCGCATGCTAATTATTTGAGTTCTTTTATTACAGAGCACGATGGGAGACAGTCCTCCAGTCGCTCTACATTCCATGACAGAGGAGCAATTTTCGGAGTTCATCTCTCAGGTTCCTCCTCCGTATATGGCCGCTGCATCACAGTATTGGATCGCTCGTGGTAGCACTCCTCCTGGCCTCACTCCTGTCGGCGTTACTCCTGCAGGCCTCACTCCTGCTGGCCTCACTCCCGCCGGTGTCACTCGTGCCGGTGTCACTCGTGCGGGTGGTGCTACTCCCGTAGGAGGTATGTCTCCTAGCTTTGTGACTTCACCACGACCATCTTTGCAGCCATCTCCTACTGGGTCTACTAGTAGACATGTGTGTTCGACACCTCAGCGCGATACAAGTTCTAGCCTGTCTCGTAGATCGAGGTCACGCTTTGGAGCAGGAGGTTCTAGGAGTGGATCTACAGGTAGGTCTGGAGGCAGAGGAGGCAGTTGTTGTGGAGGCAGTGCAATGGACATTGTGTCGCGCGCTTCTACTCCTAGGACGAGTACCTCAGATGTAGGTACGCCATGTAGTACACCACGTGGAACACCACGTACACCTTGGGGTGCTCATGACCATGATGACTCCAAGGTGTATAGTACCCGGGATGGAGCTTCAGTGATGGATGCGGCTGGCAAAGCAATGCGTGCACGCATACGACAGCTTTGCTCCATCCAGTTTGGACACTCCATCATGCTGAAATGGAGTGAACACGATAAAGATCGGAAGAATTATATCACACAAACGATTTACTAGGAGTTCCGACCAGCTGATGGACACTCTATTGTCAGTTCAGAGTGGATTCTGCACACCGCACATGAGGTCATGTCTCATCGACGATCCGAGGCACGTGATGCATTCAGAGAAGGCTTACCAAAGCCTCTATGGTTAGATGCTGAGGAGTGGGACATGATTCGTGACGAGCAGCAATAGACTCCTGATCGATATCACCAGTAGCGAAATGCCACAGCCACACATTTAGATAGGATTGGACTGTCACATTTGGGCAGTGGCGGATATGACATGATGCGTCATGAGTTTGTAAGTACCATTTCATTTATTGAATTTATTTGTGTTAAATTTCTCATGTATGTTTCTCTAATCTTTTTATATTTGTTTCAGGAGCTGGCAATGGGTCGTCCTCCAACATGAACAGAGGAGTCTTATGGATATAGTCATGGGTTGACTGACTACTGCAGGACTTGGAGGGACGTGGTGCGGTAGTTTCATGGGAGCATTTGCAATGAGGTAATTAATTTATAAACTTGGTTTTTACTTGTTGTTTGTAATTTTCATGTGAATTTATCTCATTCCATTAATGTTCTTTGTTGCAGGACTGTTGATATGGAACGTTCTTTGCATGTGTATGGTAGTGGAAGACCAATATTTTGTATTTGATTTTCATATGGCAATGTTGGTGTAGACCAATCACCAATTGAAGGCTTGGAAGATCAAATGATGAAGGAAGAATCAATTCCTAAAGTGTGGAAGAAGATTACATTCAGAGGACAAGAGAAGTTTACACATATGTACATTAGTATAGTCATAGATGACTTAGATCTTTTGTTCAGTAAGAATCATGTACAAGATATCTATAAATACTTTGAGAAAAGTCGGGGCATGTATGAGAGCATATGTGACAATAGTTAGAATCAAAGTTTGAGGAAGTTAGAAGTCATGAAAAAGAGGAAAGTGATTTTGAGTTAGCTCTCATCACTCAGTTGTAATTCTTCTGAGAAAAGGAAAAAATATTTGCGCCCGATGTTTCTGCGTGTTCTCCTTCTACAGTAGATCAATTGTGAAATGCTTTTGTACAAGTCTAAGTTGAGAGTTGCTTGACCTCTGTGCAAAGTTTTAGTTTCCAATTGTAATCAGGCTGAGTGAATTGAGTGTAGGAACATTCATATGTGAAGTGTGTTCACTGGTTCCTAAACAGGCGCAAATTTTCGAAGTTAATGTTTTTGGTCATTTCTCCTAGCACAGTTTAAAGTTTTGCATGAGTGAGGGCTTAATCTTTAAGTTGGAAGATAAGCTACTTATGTCTAGAAGCATTTTGTAAAACGGGTTCTATTCGAGGAGAACCAAGTCTTAAAAGTTACAGGTGTAAAGTCGACTGTTCTGAGTAACAGTTTCTGACATAGGTAACTTGAGAAGTTGATTTCTCAAGCTACACTTAATCTTTTGATGAGATTCAACTTGGAGTAGATGCACAATCTCTAGGAGATACTTCGTACAAAGTTTCATAAAAAACTTTACACGTTTGATAGGTCAATGTGGAGAAATAGTGCAGCAGACTTTTCTGTGTTTCATCTTCTTCACAGATTTGTTAATCTTTTGATAATTAGCAATTGATCCTCTAAATTAGTGGAGTGTTTGACTTACTCTTGGTATAGAGGTGCTCTAATCACAAGAGTAAGTTGTTCTTTTGGAGATTAACATTCTCCATCAGTGGTATCAGAGCAGGAGACATCAATTTGAAGAAAAGGAGGATCCCGACTGCTGCAGATTCAAGAAATTCAACACTTGAAGGACTAAGAAGTGAAAGCTTGGAGTCAAAGCTTGAGGAGAAGACTATTTGACATCAAGAAAGGCAAAAGGAGTTCAATTCGAAGTAAAGGTACATACATTGTTTGTAAAGCTTGAAGATTTCAATACACAGGTGAATACAAGATGGGAGAAAGCTTGCAGATTGATAAGCTAGATAGGGAGAACTATCCAGCATGGTCCATGAGGATGGAAGCACACCTCATGAGCAAAGATCCTATATCATTTATTACAGGAGATGAAGAAAAACCTGAGTTTGCAGATCCAAGTATTCCTACTAGGGAAGAACTTGCAATGTTGAAGACTTGGATGAGAAAGGATGCTCAAGCAAGGAGCATCATTTACATGGCTCTAAATGATTACCTTTTACCTCACATCAGAGGTTTGGAAAGTGCTACAGATGTTTGGAATGCCTTGGAAGAGCATTTCCAAAATACAACTAAGTCAAGGAAGTCCTCACTATGGGCTGAGTTCACAACCTTCAAGAAGAAGAGCTCACAATCAATTTCAGATTATGTGGCAAGGATGAAAGATATTGCAGATAGCTTGGGAGCAGTGGATGAAGATATTGAAGAAGAAAAGTTGGTAAGACAAATACTTACAGGTTTGAGAGGAGATGAGAAGTGGAAGCCTTTTATATTGTCCATAGAGTTGTCACTTGATCACTTTACTCCTGACCTTAATCAATTGCTAGGACACATGCTAACTTTTGAGCAGGATCTTAAAGGAGACAATGATAGAAGTACAAGTCAAGCTATGTACTCCAAGGACAAGAAAAAGAATGGCAAGGGAAAGCAATCAAATGATGATGAAGGGAATTCAAACCAAGCTAATTTCACAAAAGGGAAGACAAATTTCAGAGGTAAAGGAAGAGGAGGTAAGAACAAAGATAATGCTAAAGCTTGTTGGATTTGTGGCAGAACAAATCATTTGGCAAATGATTGTTGGTATAATAATCAAAATGGTGGAAACAATAATCAGAATTATAACCAAAGAGGTAGAGGAGGTAGAAACCAAAGAGGCAATTTCAGAGGAAGAGGTGGTAGGACATCATATGGTAGAGGAGGTGGAAGAAACTTCCAATCTCAGTCCTACAACAACAATTATTACAATTATGCATCAGATCAGAAGGATGACATGACTCTTATCTTGAATGCAACTCATGAATCAATGGGAGAAGATCAAAGAGTGTTCTATATTGACTCAGGATGTAGCAACCATCTGAGTGGGAATCTATCCTTGATGACTGATATGGAAGCAAGGGTGAATGGACATACAGTTCAAACAGGTGACAATACTAAACATAAAGTGGAGAGCATTGGATCAGTGAAGACAAAGAGTGGAAGTACACTTCTGAGCAAGGTACTTTATGTTCCTACTATTCCTAAAAATTTGATAAGTGTAGGGCAAATTGTGGAGAAAGGATATGAGGTAAGATTCACAAATGATGGTGTTTATGTACAAGATCCAAATCAGGGATATAGAAACATAATTGCAGGTAAAAAGGAAGGAAGATTGTTCACTCTCAAAGTCCAAGGTAATGTGGGACATGCATTGTTTACCTATGGAAGTCAAAAGGTATCTGAATTAGACCTATGGCATAAAAGGCTAGGTCATTTCAATGAGAGAGCTATAAAGGAGATGTCAAAGAATTAGGTGGTGCTTGGATTGCCAAATATTGAAGGGCAACATATGGTGTACAAGTGTGAAGCTTGTCAATTAGGTAAAGCACATAAGAGTTCTTACAACAAATCAGGGTACAAGTATTCAAATATGCTTGAATTGGTTCATACAGATGTATGGGGTCCCTCAAGGGACTATAGCATAAATGGATCCAGATATTATGTGTTGTTTGTTGATGATGCAACCAGGTGGATTACTTTGTATGTAATCAAGGATAAATCAGAAGTTTTCAAGACATTCAAACATTTTCATGCTTATGCAGAAAGGATCACAGGGCAAAAGCTCAAGAGGTTAAGATCAGATGGAGGGGGAGAGTATTTCTCAAAAGAGTTTGATGATTATTTGTGGAATGCAGGTATCGAAAGAGAAGTAACTTGCAGGTACTCCCCTCAACAGAATGGAGTAGCAGAAAGGAGGAATAGGACTCTTGTAGAGTTTGCAAGGGCCATGATGAAGGAAAAGAATTGTTCAAATTACTTATGGGCAGAAGCCATTAACACTGCAACATATCTTGTGAATAGGTTGCCTTGCAAAGCTTTGGATGGAGGAACCCCTTATGAAGCATGGTGGGGTAAGAAGCCTAGTCTTGATCATTGTAAAGTATTTGGATGTATTGCATATGCTTATGTTCCTTCACAATTAAGACATAAGCTAGAACCAAAAGCAGAGAAGTATGTGTTTATTGGATATGATGATAGACAGATGGGTTATAGGTTGTGGAGTCCATCCACAAAGCAATTTCTTGTTACTAAAGATGTGACATTTGATGAGCAAAATATGTGGTATACAGGATCACCAAATGAGTATACAGGTGTTGAAGAAATTCAAAGGAAAGGGAAGGCAAAGGTAAAAGTTTGTGAAGAAATTGTTGATGAAGTTGACTCTAGATGTAGAGTGCAGGATCATGTAGAAGAAGGGCCAAGATTTGATCCAGAATCAAATGAGGCTGAAACTTCAAGAAGTGCAGAAATCAGAAGATCTACAAGAGAAAGGAAAGAACCTATAAGGTATAGTTATGATACATCTTTCCTAACAACAAAAGATTATGCCTACATTGTGAAGACAGAAGAATATCCAACCACTTATGAAGAAGCCAGAGGTAAACAGAATTGGGAGAAGGCAATGCAGGAAGAGTATGATGCTCTACTTGAAAATGAAACTTGGGAACTAGTACCAAGACCAAAGAATCAGAAGGTCATTGGATGTAAGTGGGTATATAAAACAAAGAGGTTTGCAGATGGTAAGGTGTCTAGATATAAGGCTAGACTTGTGGTCAAAGGTTATGCCCAAACTTATGGGGTAGATTATGATGAAACCTTTAGTCCTGTTGCTAAGATGTCTACAATTAGGACATTGATTGCTATTGCTGCTTGCAAGGGATGGAAATTATCACAATTGGATGTGAAAAATGCATTTCTGAATGGATACATTGCAGATGAAGTATATATGGAGCAACCAGAAGGCTTCATGGAATCAATTGGATCAGATTATGTGTGTAAGCTCAAGAGAGCTTTATATGGGTTGAAGCAAGCCCCAAGAGCTTGGAATTACAGATTGGTCAAGTTCTTGAATGAATGTGGATTTCAAGCATCAAAGGCTGATAGTAGCTTGCTAGTGAAGGCAAGTGAAAATGGATACATTTACATGTGCATTTATGTTGATGATATTATTGTTACAGGAACAGATGCTCAAGGAATCAATGAACTCAAGAAGCAAATAGAGAAGGAGTTTAAGATAAGTGACTTGGGAAACTTATCTTATTTTCTAGGAATGCAGATTGTGTATACTCAACATGGAGTATATGTTTCACAAGAGAGATATTTGAGGAATCTTCTAGTCAAGTTTAACATGGAAGATTGCAAGACTTCAACCACTCCATTGGAGGTAAATCATAAATTAAGCAGGTATGGAGGTGAAGAATTCAATGACATGAAGAAATATCAGATTTTGGTAGGTAGTCTAATCTATGCTACCTTGACAAGGCCAGATCTATCATATGCAGTAGGTGTGTTGTCACAATTTATGCATTGTCCAAAGAAGACTCATTGGACTGCAGCCCAAAGGGTACTCAGATATATCAAAGGAACCCTAAGTGAAGGTTTGTATTATGGTTTCACTTCTGACACACGAATCAAAGTGTTTAGTGATGCAGATTGGGCAGGTGACTCAGATGATAGAAGGTCTACTCATGGATATCTATGTTATGTTGGAGATAAGTTAGTTTCTTGGTGTTCAAAGAAGCAACACACAGTTGCTTTATCATCCACAGAAGCTGAGTATAAAGGAATGGTAGAAGCTGCAAAAGAAGTGATATGGTTGAAGACCTTGATGAAAAGTTTTGAGACTGATCATAGTACTCCAATAATTTTTGGAGACAATATGAGTTCTTTGTATTTGGCAGCTAACCCTGTTTTTCATGCCAGGACTAAGCATATAGAGATTCAGTATCATTTCTTGAGGGAAAAGGTATTAGATAAAGAGATTGAAGTGATGTACACTCCAACAAAAGAACAAGTGGCAGATATGATGACAAAGAGTCTGGATGGACCTAAGTTACAAAGGTTCAAAGACATGGCAAGTATAAAGAAGACAGAGAAAACCTCAATTGATGATTGAGGGGGAGCTGTTGGTGCAGACCAATCACCAATTGAAGGCTTGGAAGATCAAATGATGAAGGAAGAATCAATTCCTAAAGTGTGGAAGAAGATTACATTCAGAGGACAAGAGAAGTGTACACATATGTACATTAGTATAGTCATAGATGACTTAGATCTTTTGTTCAGTAAGAATCATGTACAAATTATCTATAAATACTTTGAGAAAAGTCGGGGCATGTATGAGAGCATATGTGACAATAGTTAGAATCAAAGTTTGAGGAAGTTAGAAGTCATGAAAAAGAGGAAAGTGATTTTGAGTTAGCTCTCATCACTCAGTTGTAATTCTTCTGAGAAAAGGAAAAAATATTTGCGCCCGATGTTTCTGCGTGTTCTCCTTCTACAGTAGATCAATTGTGAAATGCTTTTGTACAAGTCTAAGTTGAGAGTTGCTTGACCTCTGTGCAAAGTTTTAGTTTCCAATTGTAATCAGGCTGAGTGAATTGAGTGTAGGAACATTCATATGTGAAGTGTGTTCACTGGTTCCTAAACAGGCGCAAATTTTTGAAGTCAATGTTTTTGGTCATTTCTCCTAGCACAGTTTAAAGTTTTGCATGAGTGAGGGCTTAATCTTTAAGTTGGAAGATAAGCTACTTATGTCTAGAAGCATTTTGTAAAACGGGTTCTATTCGAGGAGAACCAAGTCTTAAAAGTTACAGGTGTAAAGTCGACTGTTCTGAGTAACAG
This sequence comes from Ceratopteris richardii, assembly GCA_020310875.1. Classification (NCBI taxonomy): domain Eukaryota; kingdom Viridiplantae; phylum Streptophyta; class Polypodiopsida; order Polypodiales; family Pteridaceae; genus Ceratopteris; species Ceratopteris richardii. The sequence goes on from MU260414.1 coordinate 110,802, forward strand.
TTTCTGACATAGGTAACTTGAGAAGTTGATTTCTCAAGCTACACTTAATCTTTTGATGAGATTCAACTTGGAGTAGATGCGCAATCTCTAGGAGATACTTCGTACAAAGTTTCATAAAAAACTTTACACGTTTGATAGGTCAATGTGGAGAAATAGTGCAGCAGACTTTTCTGTGTTTCATCTTCTTCACAGATTTGTTAATCTTTTGATAATTAGCAATTGATCCTCTAAATTAGTGGAGTGTTTGACTTACTCTTGGTATAGAGGTGCTCTAATCACAAGAGTAAGTTGTTCTTTTGGAGATTAACATTCTCCATCAGGCAATACATTGCTTTGCCACATTTTGTAAAAGCATCATATATGAGAGTGGTTTGCCACACTCTTGTATATGCTTCATTATTGAAATATAAAACTTCTTTTGTACATGGTTCATAGTTCATTCTGATTATCTCTTTTGTGTCCAATAATACTCTGTTTCATGAAATCATATTTCGGTTGTCATTAGGGTACACATCATGTGTACTCGGTCTTTTTTGGGTAGAGTGTATTGTCTTTTGTTAAGCAACATCATGGTAATGTTGCTGTAGCAAAAGACAAAACACTTTGCCCAAAAAAAATTTTGCACGTATGGTGGTTGGTATACGCGACGGTACTCCCAGTAGTGTCATCAAAATAACCATCGGTACACCCACCAGCCGACTGTATAACCGTCGGTACACCCACCAGGCGACAGTATCTCCAGCAGAAGCCTCGGTATTTGTGCCGGTAATACCGACGCATATACCGACACATACACCGACCCATATACCGATGCATATACCGATGCTTATATCGACGCATATACCGACGCTTTGGTACCGATGCACAAACCGACCTTTACACCGGCATCGTGGCAAATTAAGCCGCGTTCATTCTCCTTGGTAAAAACCTCGGTATACCATCAATCTGTTGTAGTGAATATAACTAATTAATCTGCATATATGATGTCTGTATAAATCCTTATGAATTCTTTTGAGTGTTCCTACTGAACATTCAAGACATTCGCACTCTAGAGCATTCGAAGGTAAAATATATGCAACATAAAAGGAGACATCTTGGAAAACAAAAATACAAAAAAGCTTTAAAACTGAAAGAGATTCATTGTAAAGAGCTATTTAGAGTATGATGAAAAATGTAGATGGATGCTAAACACCAGACTTAGCATTGTACACATGCTGAACTCTTACAAACTAGCAATGTCTTCTTAATTTGGAACCTAGAAAAGAATCATCTCTTCTGTTGTAAACATGACATGAAGTGACATGATTGGAAGGACTACATGAAAAAGAATCCATTCGAATAGTCAGAGAATGCATCCTAAATAGACAATGTTCAAGGTGGTAAATCAAGAGTCACAAACTTCATGAGTATTTATAGACAAAGAACATGCATTTGTTAAGTCCGTTTATTTTCCATATGAGGCGTGCTAAAGAAACATAAAATTTTGTGAAATTTGAAAATATTTTGATATCTTTTTTTGCTTGAAATTTTCCAGATTTTGCATTGTATATTATGCAAAAAGAATAATTCTTCTATGAAAACTAAAAATATCACACTGAATACAAGAAACTCCATCACGTTAGTGCTACTTTTAGAGCCTACCTACTAAAACAAAGCCTTTCTTTGTGGGATTAAGAGAGACATTGAATGTTATATTTTATCTACATGTAGCAACACACTAGTTATTGATGTCCTTAATAGATCATTGGCAAACGGCCCATTTTAGGCCATTTCTTGACCTAATGCCAAGCTTCTAGCGTGGGTTCATAATGGTGAGAAGAGCTATAGGAAGAAGTCTTTGATTTAGAGAATTATTTTTTCCATCATTAATATGTAGATGCACAAAGCAATTAGAATTGGGGAGTCTACATCCCGTTTTTAGAAGGCAATTTCTTATAGAGGTCGAGATAGCAATTGAGAAAAACTTGAAGTTTAATGATGTGATAGATTTTGAATGTTGGTTCTAGGTTGCCTTCAATACAAGAGAAATCTAGGAGTTTCAAGTTCATATATTCACAATGTCAAAGAACAAGGAGGTGATAAGGAGGAAGAAGAAAAGGTAAAAGCTTGAGCCTTAGATAGATGTGAAGGGAGAATCAAAGATGATTGATATGTCCATTGAGGAATTTGGAGAGGACATAAATCACACATCCTAGAGGGCTCTACAAGGAGTAAAGGTTGAGATCATGATATTCTCAACATTATAAAAGGGCATCTTGAGGGAGTTGAGCCTATAAGAGATGTTAGGGAAGCTCAACAAGTAGGTATTTGTGGCTTAAGAATCCATCTTGCTTTCAATTTCGTGAGCCAACCTTGTTCCATCTTTGGATTCATAAGCTTAATATGAAGATTCATGAGGTGATGATGAGAAGGCTTGGGTGCTTCACCTGGGAAGATATCAAGGCAGAGCACCCAAAAGCCTCTTCATACAAAGCTTTATTAGGATATTTTATATTACTTTGAGATTGGGGGAGTTTCTCACCTTTCATGGTAATGCATGCATTATATCTTTGATATCTTCACGTATGTGGACTCCCGGAGTCAACTCTAGGGATCAAATCAATGGTCGGAATCAAGTTGTTGCTTCAACTCAATGCTTGGCATCAGATTCTTCATAATGATGATACCTAGCATCAGCCTATGCTAAAATGTGATACCAAGAAACAAATACATACTCCATTATCTTTGAAATTTGATGCTTAGAATCATAAGCATATAGTTTTGGACGTGAGGCATTGGATTTGACCCAAAAGTTGATGTTAGGCATCCAATATATTGCATTTCAAGAGATCAAAACTGACATTATTCTCGTTTTGTAGAAATCCCCAAAAGATAAGAAGAAATGGTGAGACCACCGAGGACTTCCCTTTAGCTTTCCTTTCTCACATTCAAAGGGCAATTTAGGATGATTGGCTTAGTGAATAATGATGGGTCATTTAAGCACCCACATATACTTAAGATGGTTAAAGATTTTGGTGAGTTGATACTCTTACTACTATGGAAGATTGTAAACTTCCACAATACATTCTCTATGTCAACAACATTAAAGTCAAGGTGCATGCTATGGAGTATCTCACATCTTATTAGGCTGCAAAAAATTCCTTTTTACTATTTATTTTTTTCTATTGTACAATTTTATTCTATGAGTATTCTTTTGAGGTTGAAAAGAAATTAAATCACATATGTGGCCATAGGTTTTGTTGGATTTGAGGTCTACAGAAGCACATGAACACTACAAGGAAGAAGAATAAGGTTGGAGAACAACACAATATTGAATGTATTACCAAGTAAATGTACAAAAGATAAGTGACTCATTAGGCTAATAGGCAGATATACAAGCTAAGGGGAAAGATCATCTGGAAGAGGTAAAAAAGTGCCCCAATGGTCGTAACTATGTTCACGCACATCACTACCAAAATATATCAACAAATACCCCCTTGTTTGATGTGATGAAGAAGGAGCTAGCACCAATGTACAAGTAAGTACCAAGCTATGTGGAATGAAATCAATGCACATAGGGAAGTAAGCCCAAAGGTTTGTGAAAAGCTTCAAACTTCTCTCTATGGAGAGCCTTCCTGAAAAGGTCTACAACATTATCTTGTGTGGGCACATAAGACAAATTGATATCTCCAGGAGAGAATCTCTCGTTGACATAATGATAGTGCACATAAATGTGCTTTATGAGAGAATGGGATGCAGGGTTCCTTGCAATTGCCAATGCACTCTAATTATTAGTAAAGATGGTTGTGGCAATGCCCGAATTAGTCAAAAAGTGTCTCAGCTACATAGACAAGAGTAAATATGAAAGCTTACTATACTCAACCTTACAACTAGAAGTGGCAACAATATGCTTCTTCTTGCTCAATGAGGATATGCATGAGCTACCAAGCATGAATAAGAAACTACTAGTGGACACAAAATTGTCATAGCAACCAACCTAGTTTGAATGAGAAAAAGCATGTAAATTTGACAACAATGATCCCCCCTTGGGGTAAAACAATCCAAGCACTCGAGTACCACTGAAGTAGTGAAACATGCATTTAATTGTCTACCAATGGTTGAAAATTGAGAGAGAATAACATCAAATGCATTTCCAACATCATGGTGAATCAATCATAAAATTGTTTTCATGGGAATGGCAATAGATTTTCAATCTTCAATGCCAGAACACTACAATAATGTCTCAATGTGTTTTGTTTGACACAACTCTATCACCCATCAACTTCCATAAAATAAATCTCAAAATAAGGATGCAAGTGCCCAAAATATGACATCTCAAAGAGGCATGCAAATCAATCTTAACTTAAGCAATATGGTTCTCATTAGGACGAGTGACAAGTATATCATCAACATAGAAATGAATGATCAGAAGTACATCATCTACATGCTTAACATGTAAGAGGCTTTTAGTTGGACTGTTCTCAAATCCATGTGCTCATACATAGGCATCTATTTTGCCATACCAAGCACATGCTGCTTACTTCAAGCCATATGATTCCTTTTTCAACTTTCATAATTTATTTTCATGCCCTTTCTACACAAAAATCATGGGACTTAAAAACATACACTTCTTCATGTAAATCATCATTTAGAAACGGACTTTTAATGTCGAGCTACTGTACACTCCAATCATGATGAGGTGCAACTCCACAAATGCTTTGAACACTTATCATTTGGCATGTGGGATCAAAAGTCTCATCAAAATCAATTCCTTTATTGTTAGCATAATCTTTGACATTAGTCCTAGCCATATACCTATCAATCATTCCCTCACCCTTATATTTCAGCTTATATACCCATTTAGTGGTCATGGCTTCTTTTCCTAGAGGTCAATCACATAAGTACCAAGCACCATTCTTCATGATTGTACCATACTCTAATTGCATAGTAGCCATCCAATTTTCTAAATTCTATTCTTCACCAAAAGAAATAGGATCATTCTCATCACAAAGACTAGAGACAACCATTGCATAATAATCTAATGCAAAGGAAGCACTATGAGGGTGTGATAGAGTACAATATGACAAGAATGCATCTAACTTGCTATCATTCAAAGTTTTCACTAGATATTTAGACATAATTTTTAACTCTTCTATGTCACCACTCTCATTAACAAGTACATCATGAAAATTCGCATAAAAAATGGAATTATCTCCATTATGATCTGAAACTTAAAAAGGTTGAAAAATTTCCTCACTTCAACCAACACTCTATCCACCTATAAAAACAGGAAACATACACATCTTTTCAGCTAATTGATGTCTCCTTGTACATGAAAGTCAGGGATTAATTGCATCTTCCACAAAGAAATATCATGGCTAACGAGAATGCAATTTATTATTCAAATGATAAACATGATGGCCTTTTCTTTTAGAGATATACCCAACAACAATACATTCTACTACTTTAATGCCCAATTTTATGTGTTGTTTTTTAAACAACAATGCATACACTGGACAACCAAAAACATGAAAATAACCAATAGACTGTTAGCAACCATGCATCCTCATAGGGAGTGATAGACTGCAATGCTTTGTTGGGATACCTCTTAAGTACATATGTTGCACACATAACAGCCTCAAGCAAAAGCTATGTGACAAATTAACTTTGAAACATATATCTCACCATTTCCATGAGAGACCTATTTTTCCTTTCAACAAATTCATTTTCTTGAGGTGTATATGATATTGTGCATTAATGTTTTATCCCACACTAAGCCATAAATGCATTCAACTTAAAAGTCATATATCCATACCCCCTCTCCCCTTATGAGAATAGAGGGGGGCTGATTTTACATGTGGATAGATTTTCATTCATAATTAGGAACAATTTAAATCGTGTAAACATTTTGGAATTTGCTTTTAATGGATAAAACTATGCATGTATGGAAAATTCATCAATTAAATCCATGAAGTATAGGTGATTACTAAATGAATATGTTTGTATATGATCATTGACATCACTATGAACAAGATGAAATTTATGTGCATCTCTAAGTGAACCATCTTTTGGGAAGGAAGAATGCTCCATTTTACCCAAATTCAGCCTTCATATGCATGTTTAGAGGGTGTTTAAAGTTTGGGCCCATAGGACACCATTTCATATTTCTGCATGCAAAGAAAACTAGTAAGATTTAGATGAACAAAATGTGCATGCCAAAGCTCTGCGTTTGAAATAGCATGAGAATCATGAACTAGACATGCTAAATCATTCTCTAATCTTGAAGATATGTAACCAACTGTAATTCCAAGCTCTAGGAGCTTGTTTTAATCCATACAATGTTTTCTTAAGTTTCCAAACATAAGATGGATGATTAGGGTTTTCAAAATCTCGTGGTTGTGACATGTATACCTCTTCACTTATCCAACCATTTAAGAATGCATTTTTCACATCAAGTCGGAGGAGTCTCCAATTCCTTGCAGCAGCTACACTTATCAATGTTGTGATTGTAGTCATCTTTGCAACTGTTGAGAATGTTTCCCCATATTCTATACCATGTGTTTGAGAGCATCCTTTGGCAACTAATCTTGCCTTGTACCTAGAAACTGATCCATCTGAATTTCTTTTAACTTTATATACCCATCTGCAACCAATTACCTTTTGATTCGATGACATTGGAACCAAATCCCAAGTGTCCATCTCTTTCAATGCATCTATTTCTTCTTTCATGGCCTTTTCCCAATTAGGGTTTCCCTTTGCCTATTCATAGGTTGATGGTTCTTTTGAAATTGAATCTTTGGCCAATTAGATTGAATGATTTGTAACAAATATGGAGTCATATCCATACCTTTTTGGTTGTTTCTTCTCTCTTGTTGATCTCATTAGGGAAAAAAAATGAACCCTGCATGGGCCTTCTTGATTCAGGAGTGATTAGTGATGGACCAATGAGAGGAGGGTGGTGGACAAAGTCTAGCCTATAAATCACTAGGCTGAAGGGGGATGAGGGGACAAGGTTCCCCTATGTTCAGGTTTCTCCTCTAGAGAGAGAAAGGAATCTCGTAACTTACCTAGGCCCAAAAATTCAAAATTTTCAAAAAGTTATAAAACTCATCATAACACCATTTAATGGTCCCCCAACCAATTTTTAGGATCAAAAGTGCTATTTTTGGGTTCTAAATCAAAATCCGTGCATGAACTGAAGTGAAAAAAGTGACTTTTTCAAAAATAACTCAAAATGCAACTTTCTCCCTCCAAAACCTCACATTTTCATACCCAAGTCCCAAAAATTCATCTCTTTCCACTACTTTCTCTCCCTAGCACACCATTGCAGCTCCTGCATCTCCATTTCTTTCTCTACGCATCATCTTCTTTGAATTCCTACTGTCACTTCCATAGCCTGAACTCCAATGGAGAAACCTAAATCTCATAGACGTCCAAAAGATGAGGTTATTGCGATAAAATGTCACAATATCAAGGCTACATAAGGATTTTGGTTAGGACAGGAGTTCTGCAAAGGTGCATGGGTGTACATGCAACCCTCTGGTGTTGGTCCTCACCGTGTGAGAGATCGTGGAAACTTGGATCTTCATTGGAAAGGGAAGTTATTAGGCTTCAAAAAGCTCAAGAATGGTGAAAGTGTTGCCATTGTACAAGATGTGTTCACAATGTCAACCATGAAATTGGAAAACTCAAACAAAATGAGATATCCTATCAACTATAAGTATTACTCATTGACTTTTGACCAAATTTCATAATATACCTAGCTAAGTTGTGTAGTTTTTTGTTGTAGACATATTTCCTTCTACCTTGGTGGAAGAACAACCACTTCATAGTCTTACAGGTACTTTCCAAGCATTGCATGCAGATGTTGGATCGATAGTCTTTCCACAAGCCCGTCCTGCTCAGCTATTATGTGAGAGAGTTTTCTTTTACACACATACATATGTTGTATCCTCTTCATCAAATGATTTTGGTAGGTTAGAGATGATTAAGGTAGATTCTCTCTTAAAGTTCGAGTGGCCGCAACCTGATGTATGGACATTAACATCTTTGAAGCATAAGATGGTGATGGACATACACAACTCTTTGAAATTTACAAGAGTTTCAAGATCTATAGGATTACATTGGTGTGTTCCTGTTCATTGTTTTGTACATTTATTTCAAATATTCACAATTCTAGAGTCTACAACAATGTTCATGTTAAAAGATATCATGTATGAGGAGGTAGAGGGTTTGCTATGTGAAAATTGGGGACTTGTAGAAGGATGCACCAAAGGGGATAGATACATTTGTAAAATTGGTGCAACAGGCATAGGATTTCGATACTTGAAACATCGTACTTCATTGTACATTAGATTCTATTATGATCGTTGGATGTGTAAACTTGGTGAATGGATACCATTACAAAGTTCTGAGGATTTTTTAATTTCATTTGAAATTAAGATAAATCTACCCAACAATGAAATGGAAGTTATTTCAGTAAATCATCATTGGACTCTTGCCAACGTGAGAGAACATCTAGTAATCATGGGATTTGAGGATCTGGATCAATCAAAGTTCAGAATATAAGGGCATAAGGTTAGTAGCATATGGTATTTTTTCTTTGTTTATACAAATTCTTACATTCAAATTTGTTCATTTAAAGTTTTCTATTTGTCTGCAGATTGCTAAGAGGTTGGAGGATAAAATTAAAGTCCGCTCAATCACAGTACTATAACATACAAGGCTTTTGTGCCGATTGTGGCAAAGAGCACATAATCAAAGATTGTCCTAATAACCCAGTTAACACTTCGAATGTGACACCGATCAACGTGATAGGTATTGTAAACAACGCAGATGGATCCAACCCTACATACGTGCCTATCCAAGCTATAACCAGAGCCCAGGCGCTCTTACAAAACCAACAACTTAATCAAGAGAAAGTAGCCGGAACTAGTGAAGCTGCAGAATCTAGCAGTAAAAAGACAAAATCTTGGAAAGATTCTAGAGAAAGAATCAAGAGGAAGTGGAGTAAAAAGATAGCTGAGTTGGAAGGAAGTCTAAAAGAGTCGAGAGCCAAAATACAAGAATTGACTTCACAAGAATTAAACCAAGAAAATCCAGCTCAGAAATCAGGATCAGTTTTAGCGGAACCCATACCAGAAGATCTAGACATGATGTTTCGTGCATATCAGGCTAGAATAAAAGAGGGACCTCAAGTAATGGAAATGAGCAAAAACTACCCACGAGCTGATCTAGAAATTGAGAGAACTAAACTTTGCATGAAGATGGTAGAACTAGCACAAGCTTTGTTCGAAGCCTCTAGATATCTTAATTGGAATAACATGGAAAAACCGGAACTACACTTTCAAGGACTAATGGAGAGGCTAGAACGCTTGATAGAAAGCAAAGAGAAAAAGGATCAGCATAGGAACCCTATTGTCACAGAGACACAGGAAAGGAATGCACCATCCCTGTCTCAAGTACCCAATACAGAAAGTCAAGACACCGGTCTTCCATACATAGGTACTCACATGAATTTTTGAGAAATACAAGAAGAGAAATGGAGAAAAGAACAAGGAACTCATCCTCCTATTCAAGAAATAGACGACTTGCAGGAACAATTTCCCCAAGACATCCCCTCTATATATGATGATGTAGAGGTGGAACAACTGAGTGAACCCACAGGATTTGAATCTAATTCTTTACAAGAATTACCTCAGTTCACAGGACCTTGGGAAGCAAAGTCTATTAGTATGAGAGCACCCACGATAATAGTGAGGAATGAAGAATCAGTGATCCCTAGGAACACGGAAGTGATCAAGAACACTAAAGTACAATGTAATCTCACTCTGGAGGAATTGTTAAAGGTAAAACCAGAATTGTGGAAGCACGTAGCAAATCAATTCCCTGAGCTTGCTACCACACCCTCTCAGATAGGATCACATAAGAAGGTACCAGAGATACCCGTGGAAAAGATTGGAGACGTAAGCGAAGGAGAGGAAGGTAACACATATCTTCCAATAACCCATCAGGGCTACACCACGAAAGCCATCTTAGATTCAGGAGCCGGAGTAGCCATCGCTACCACCGCTTTGTGGAAACGTTGGGGTAAGCCAGCACTCAGACCCACCAGGATGAAACTACAAATGGCTGATGGACACATAGAAAAACCATTAGGCTTACTAGAAGGCATATCTCTCACCACTTGTGGTGTGGAATTTGAGCATACTTTCGCCATTTGTGACTTTGCGAAAAATTGTGCTTATGCGATGATATTGGGACGACCATTCATGCGTCAGTTGCAAATTGTACAAGATTGGGGAACTAATTCTTTGTACTTGCAACATTTAGGAGTGACCACCAAAGTCAATCTTAAAGACTATTCACACAGAGATGTACCCCCAATACAATGGAATACCATCCACAAGACACCAGTAGAGACGGAATCAGTACACTCATTAGAATCAGATCCTTCATGGTTACACGAGGAAACTCATTTATGGATGTGTAAAGTAGCTAAACAAGAGGAAGAAAGATTAGAAGCCAGGACCTTAGGTGTAGAACAACATCCACGAACCCTTCAAGATCCAGCATATGCACCTGTAGTATTCCCAGACGAAGAGTTTGAACCCCATGGTTGGGCAGAAATACTAGCAACCATGGATGTAGCCATCAATGAAGAACAATGGACACCCCACTGTGACGAGGATGGCTGTGACATTTCAGTTTTTACGATAGAGCCAATCCTGTGCGATGCAATTTTAGAAGAGTGTGAACCTAACACTGAGGCATTTGAGGATGCAAGCGATTTTGAATTAGAATCAATTATCATGGATTCACCCTTTGCATCAGAGGAAGAATATCTCTACGAAGTAGAGCTCACCCTCAGAGACACAAGGAAATTACGAATGAGGTAAGGTTAGCCACTCAAGTGACTAACAAGAGTGAAGGTAAGAAAAGAAAGAAGAAAGAAACCATGTCAGAAAAAGAAGAATCTTTGTTTGAAGTACCCGAGAACTTCAAGAAATATGAAATCGAAGATAGAAGAATCATGGTACGAATGCCTAATAGAAAAGCGAATGATGGACAAGTATATGATAACCGAGAGAAAACCAAGAAAATAATAGTTGCCATAGAAGGAGAAGAAGAAAAATGCACATACATAGGGCATGATTTGACGACTGAAGAAGAAGAAGAGTTAGTTGCCCTATTGCGCGAATATAGAGATGTTTTTGCGTGGAGTTACAAAGATTTGAAAGGAGTAGATCCAGATATATGTTCTCATAGAATCCCTATGACTCCAGATGCAAAACCGAGAAAACAGAAACCGTACACGTATAATGATAACTACGCTGCGAAGATTAAAGAGGAGATAGATCGCTTGATAGAAGCAGGATTCATTTACGAAATTGAGCATATCGAATGGGTATCCCCCATTGTGGTTGTGCCCAAGAAGAATGGAAAATTGCGTGTGTGTATTAACCTTAAAAAAGTTAATGCCGCAACGATTAGAGACAGCTATCCTCTTCCTATCACGGAACACTTATTGGAAAGAGTTGCGGGCAAGGAAGTTTACAGCTTTCTTGATGGTTTTTCAGGCTATAATCAAGTAGCCATCGCTCCAGAAGATCAACACAAGACGGCTTTTGCCACTGAATGGGGCATATTTGCATTTCGTGTAATGCCATTTGGCTTAACAAATGCACCCGCTACTTTCCAGCGACTCATGTGTCATGTTTTTAAGGAATTCTTACGCAAGAGTTTGGAAGTTTACGTCGATGACTTATGTGCACATTCGAATGTCAGACAGACACATATTCCAGAGTTAAGACAAATATTTGACAAATGTCGAGAATATCAGGTTTGTTTGAACCCAGAAAAATGCGTTTTCATGGTCAGACAAGGCAAAATTCTAGGACACATTGTGTCAAAAAATGGAATCTCTACGGATGAGGAAAAAGTGAAGGTAATTGCGGATCTACCTAGACCAACTAATGTGAAAGCGGTACAGGCATTTATGGGCCATTGTGGATATTATAGGAGATTCATACACATGTATGCAATCATCGCCAAGCCTTTGTACTCTCTTTTAACCAATTTCGAATGGACAAATGAATGTGAAAATTCATTCAATGAACTTAAACGACGCTTGTGCTCAGCACCTATATTGACTACCCCAGATTGGAGTAAGCCATTCCACGTACATGTGGATGCATCCAACTATGCAATAGGATGTGTGTTAGCACAACCCACGAATGAAGGTAACATAGATCTCCCCATAGCTTACGCGAGCAGACAATTGAACGCAGCAGAAAGAAATTACACCACTACGGAACGAGAGGGATTAGGGATGATCTACGCGGTAAAGAAATTCAGACATTACTTGTTGGCCAACAAATTCAAGTTCTTTACAGATCATCAAGCCCTATTGTACTTAGTCAACAAACCATGTAACACAGGACGACTGATACGTTGGTTTCTATTACTCATGGAGTATGATTTTGAAGTAGTAGTCAGGAAAGGAAGGACACATCTTAGAGCTGACCACCTTTCAAGATTAACCTCAGGAGAAGCTCCTCAAGGAGTAGCGGATGAATTACCAGATGCATACCTGTTTAACCTTGAGATAGCACCAGAATGGGCTAAGCCTATAGTCCCTATTCTGACATACGGACCCAAGAATCCTAGGATGAAGATCAAAGAAGGAGAGATTACCAAGTCTCAAAGGTACCAAATAATGGCAGGAAGCATATATAAACAGGATAATCAAAAGATTCTTGCTTGTTGTGTAGATGAATCAGAACATGCGAATTGGTTGCAATTAGCACACATAGGTGCATTAAAGCAACATCATTCAAAACATCGAACACTACAGACTCTACAAAGACTAGGAGTATATTGGCCTTCTATGGAAGCAGATGTCTACAAGTTGTGTAAAGAATGCCAGGTGTGTTGTGAAAGACCACCAGTAGAGCATGCTACACTATATCACGTGTCTCTCACACCAGACTGGAGTGAACAATTAGTGACATACTTGAGGACGAACACATTCCCTCAAGGCATGACCTTAGCTCGACAACGCAGTCTAGAGCAGGAAGCTCAAGACTATTCACTTATTGGCGATAATCTATACAAAAGAGGACGAGATGGATATCTAAGACAATGTGTTCATGAAAGCGATTATCTGAGCATACTAGAGACTGCACACCAAGGTGTTGCAGGAGGTCATTTTGGACCCGATAGGATAATCAAAGCCATCCTCTTTGCAGGATTATGGTGGCCCACTCTTCACATGGATGCACATACCTATGTAAAGAGATGTGATGTGTGCCAAAGAACTCAGTTTCCTACTCGCAGAGATGAAATGCCATTGAAACCCATGATGGGCGGACGTGCATTTTCTAAGTGGGGTATAGACTTTGTAGGACCCATCAACCCCCCTGCAAAAGGTACACATGCGGAATACATTATTGTTGCTACAGATTATCTAACCAAATGGGTAGAGGCAAAAGCCACAAAAAAGAATGATGCACATACAACTGCAAAATTCTTATTTGAAAATGTCTTTACAAGATATGGACTGCCTATAGAATTAGTGAGCGATCGCGGCACTCACTTTCTAAACTAAGTCATTGAATATTTGTTACAGGATTTTATGGTGATTCACAAGAAATCCGCACCATATCATCCTCAGGCCAATGGTCAGGCTGAAAGCACTAATAAGATCCTTTGTAACGTACTGACGAAACTCGTGAACAACAAACGTTCAGATTGGGACAAACAGCTACACCACGCTGTTTGGGCATATCGAGTGGCCTACAAGACCGTACTCAATGCGACTCCCTTTCAAATGGTTTTTGGTCAGAATGCTGTGCTTCCTTTGGACTTCTTGATACCGACCCTTAAGGTTGCACAAGAACATCAGTGGACCGGCCATGAATTATCAGCGAGAATAATGGACTTGGAACGATTAGGAGAAACCAGGCTGAAAGCGGCACCAGGAATATACGCAGCGAAGAAGCGACAGAAAGCATATTTTGATGCACATGTGAAAGATAAAGGTTTAAAAGAAGGAGATTTAGTTCTAGTGTATACGCTGAAACAGCACGCACGGAAGTTAGAAAAGCGAGGTTATGGACCTATGATCATTAACAGACTTTCGACAAGTGGAGCAGTACAGTTAGCCACCTTAGAAGGAGATATAATGCCTAATTACATTAGTGGTTGTAGAGTCAGGTTATATCAAGAACCTCTTACTGAGGATATGCTTAGACGACTCACATTGGCAAAGAAGCGTAAGGAGGAAGAAAACAGAATACGAGCTGAAGCTCAGGCAGAAGCCATAGAACGCATTAAGCGCATGAAGCTAAGAAGACAAGGACTAGGGAGAGAACATTATAACCATCTGGAAACATCACCCAGATATCCCATGGCCATGTGTCAAGTAAAGTCGACCACTCATCCTAGCATAGTGGACAGGAGACCATTCATTACAGTTAGGCTAGAGCACGGCAACCCTGGCCAAGAACTCAGGGCTTTAATTGACTCAGGTGCTGCGACTAGTGCGATTAGATGGTCCCACTATAAGGATTCACGAATAGAAATGCGGCCAATTGAGGCATACCTCATAGGGCTAGGAGGCATGGAAACCCCTTGCATGGGTGAGGTGGACCTTCCTATCCTCATTAACGATGTGAGCATGACAGCAAAACTACTAGTGTGCCATGATGACGACCTGATAGAACCCCTAATCCTTGGCCAAGATTGGCTATACGATCACTCAGTGGACCTAAATCTTAGACAAGGCTCCTTACAGATTGGAACCTTAGAGCATAAGCGAGTGATACCGCTTGACTTCCCTAATTGCATTCCGATTGAGGTTTGTAACCCTAGACCCTATGAAACGCATGCGACCGAACACCGGAAGATCTTGGCTCAGACCAGTCACGTTACGTCTACACCAACCCACTCGGGCTTGGCTATGGACAGTTGTCAATCAGAAGGACGATAGGAGATCTTCCCTGGGGCTTCCTGCAAACTAGAAGGGGCAGCTACCCAACCGCTAGGGCAGATGGACACAATCAGCGGTCAGGTGGGTTGCATCAGCGGCCAAATGAGCACGACACCCTGCGGTGCTCATCCTTCCAAACTTGTTGCGGACTGGCCTAGATTAAAGTTAAAGAATGAATCACTTCCTAATGGGCAGGTCACGCAAGTGTTGGATCTCCCTTCTTTTCCAAAGCAGAGCGTCCATCCGACCTCTCAACCTCAACAACAACAGAGTCACCCACGACGAAGGAACCCAGACCGACGGCAGTATCAGAAGACACAACAAGGAAAACAGTCTAGGCCACCCAAAGGAAGCGGCACCAGACAAATATGGGTGCCAAAAGGACAAAAAGCACCGAAGAACTCCAACCAAGCAGAGATCGACAAGAAAAAGGCAGGGCAGAAACAGAATCAGTATCCACCATCCCCTCAACCTTCTTCTATAGGTCCGAGCATTCGACAAATTTGGATCGCCAAGAAATACCTTACCCATAGACCCACACCCACGCAGATTTGGGTACCCAAACCATGTATCATAGCTCAACCCTTAAGCCATGTAATATATACCCCTCACAAATCTTTCCATCCCTCAATACCACCCCACCCGATACTACCTTTTGCCCCTCAGCCGAAACCCACCACCCACTCAAAGACTCTTAGGAAATGGATACCGAAGCGTGTCCAACCGTCTTCCCCTAACCCATTGTCTAACTACCCCCCGACTAACATACAACCTTGTAATAAATCACTAACCTTTAAACCTTGTATAAAATTCACCCACCATCATCACGCATCACTCATAATCTCATCTCATCAAGAAACGTATGCATAATCTGAAACGTGTAGGTGTCTAGAGACCTGCACTAGTGCTGCAAGAAGCATTGCATCCATCACATCACAGCACTTGGCTGCACGGGTTACGCATCAGTTATGGAAAGGGATTGCGGTCTCACTTTAATGGGATCATAATTAATTTCCATGCTAATGTGTTAATCTTTTGTAGCAGATCTTTCTCATTAGCGCATCAGTCATCATGCAAACCGACGAAGGACCATCAGAAGCAGGCCCCAGCGTAGCTGCAGTGCCCCTCAATGTTTTACGAGCAGAATCCCACCCGACTGCTCCACCGCCAGAATTCCAAGGATTTCCAGGGCCCATGCCGATCGATAACCCACCTATGGGCTACACAGAAAAGATACACCGTAACTCTCACTGGTTTCAGGGACTTGCAGGACCCTTAGCGGACGCGGATTTTATATTTGAGTCTAATTTGACGTTTGATGACCGCACTTGGGGAAAATACCAATTCTTCTCCAGAGAGTTCGAAGGCCTACAGAACACTCAGGACTTAACTCATGTTTGGGCTAGAGCCGGCTTCACGGAGTATTTCAGTGATCCTCTGCCCAAACCAGACTTTTATAGGTGTTATTATTTAATCACTACTTTGCTGGCCTCAGAGAATAAGGATATCCCAGGAACTTTTATTTTGCCTTCTTTAGTGGATGATCCACCTTACAAAAGATTTTATCTTTCGAAGGATTTAATCAGAGCTGCCATCAAGATTCATGGAACCCACACGCCCACAGATCGAGAAAGATTAGTTCCAGACCCTATGAAACGTGGGGATGTCACTAAGTGGGAGGAGATCTCAGCAATTACACCTGAGCTGTCAAAGCCGCTACGGATATGCATGCAACATTTTGCATTCCCCGCTCAGGACAGATTCACCATGCCACATAAAAGAATATGGTTTGGATTGTACTTAGCATGTACTGGGCCTCAGACTGTCGATCTGGGAGCTGGATCATTGATCAAATGTATTTGGCACAACACAGATGGGAACGAAAGAAAGTGCTTAATGGATGTTGTGCGCTGACAAGAATTGTTTATATGTGCTTGGCTTATGACTTGCCAATTGAACGTGCATTAACAGGAGAAGAGCTGAAGGCATTCAAAGGAACGACGAAGAAAGCCAGGAAGCCCAGCAGAGCACGGGCAGGTAAGCGCATGAGAGGCACTATTCCTTGCCTTCAAGTGCCAGAGTCACCATCACCACAACCCTCCCTAGAGTAATCACCGACAGAAGCCGCTCCCACAGTACAACCCATTCGAATAAGGTTATCTCGACCAGTGGTAACGGAGGGCACTACTAGTACCGTTGCACCTCAGGCAGCTACAACCACAGAACCCACCACCACGACAGTAGAAGCTCCCACCACTATTGGTGCGGAAGCCTTTTCTTTCCCAATACCACACATGGAGGCAGAACCAATAAACACAACATTCGATTTTGAAATGCCTGATGCATTCTCCAATGAGTTCCAGTTTTTAGAGGCACAAATGTTCTCTCAAGAATTTGAAAGGCCGAGTTACCCTACCACACCGCGGGATCAGCCACAGGGACAAGTGGTGTCGAGCTCTGATGACGAAAGGACAGCATCTGATGACGATGAAGGTGACGATGAAGCCAGCCAGGGCACGCATGATTCCCAAGAACAAGGACAGACAGATGGCCAAGGCCAGCAAACCAATGCACACGGTGACACCAGCACGCATGAAGAGGAGACTTTCGAAGCAGCAGCTTACACGCTGGCAATCAAGAAATTATATCGTACGATGGAGAAAGTCTGGGCATGGAAGAAATTGACTGAAGAAGAGAGCCAAACCATAATCGAACAAGAACTCATCTCCGGAGGATTTGAAGAAGTCTACATCAGAGGGTTCAGAGAACTGGTCAAATCCATTGGCCCGGTCGAAGCACTGAGATATTTACAAAGGAAGCCACTCCCCCAATATGACCCTCGCAGAGTTCGCTTGTTATCGAAGCTCGGTGAATATATTCGAGTTCCGGTAGGTGCTCAATCATCCCACCAGGCGCAAGATGCACGCCTACGTCCGGAAAGATCCATCACCGAAGAAGCTATCCTAGTCGACTCCCCACCACGTACTACCGTTGTACATACTACCACTATCCTTGAAATAACATCCACACCATCTACTCCTCTCTCACCTCATGTTTCACCAACCCATCCTGTATCCCCCGCACACCCACCTGCTCCTCCCACATCCACACCAGTCCACGGCAACATAGCCAAAGTCTTTGCCCTGCCCATTCATGCCACCATGCCCGCACCCACCCCACCTCGTCTACGTGTTAACCCCTTCATCCCTTCATCCTTCCCATCTTTTCCCCCACCTTTAAGACACCCTTTCACCTTTCTAACCCCACTAACCTTCTCACCAGTTTCACCTCCCCAACCCACTATAACCCCTATTTCCCCTTTTCACCAAGCTACTCGAGTCATGCCCCCTGTAAATTACTCTACATTTGTAAATCCCGTCTTCACACCTACACAACCACCCACATACACACCGCTTTTCACAGTCACCGCACTTGACACGTCCAGTGACATGGACATCTCACCGCCCACCGCACTAGCACCCACTCCACTCACAGCACCATCATATTTAGGTACGTCACAATTTTCCACAATCACCACTGCATCCACCTTCCCAACCCCATTCCCCATTCCCGCTGCATCTACTTCCACTGCATCCTCACTTAGCACTCCATTACTATTATCGCCAACCATAGACACTGCACTTCAACAAATGATCACATGCATGACACAAGTACGAGATGAGTTTGCATCTCTTGGCAACAACTATCAACAGCTGCAGAGGACGACAAATGAATTACAGTCGCAGCTTAATTCATTATCAATCGAGAATGCCTCTTTAAATACGCGATACCAAGAACTAAGAGAGGCATATCATAAGCTAGAGCTAGAAAGTGAAGAGAAAACAAAAGAAGCCACTGCTGATCTGGACAACCTACTTCGTGCCCAAACAATTAGGAACGCGACGCTGACCAGGAACATGGGCCTACTCAGGAGGCACCTAGCCGCAGCAAAAGAGGAGAACTAGAGACTCCAAGAGCAGAATAGAGAGAATTTGGAATCGGCATTGGACCATCCAGAACAACCCTTAAGTCCTAGCAGATTCAAGGCAATCCCATCCGAATCGATGCAGATGTTGCTAGAGGATCATGTGAGATTGCTAGAGGACTATGATCGGATGAACGAAGAGCATCAGAAGTTAAAGGAAGATCACAAGCTACTACAGCTCAGAGAACCGGCACCACAACAAGTACAAGTAGCAGCAGAATTACCAGAACCTATGGACCCTGCTCTTGAAATCTTAGAAGAACTCAACGCATTACGGGCCCAGGTAGCCACTCTCCAATCACGCATAGATGTATACGAAGCACCACCACGGCCTGACTCCCCACCGGAGATCCTAGTGGACGACGAGAACATAACCATTCCGGTGGAGGAAACGTTTGAAGAAGCATACGAGCCAATACCCATCCCAGGCGGACAAGTCACGGCCGAAGGCCAGATGACCTACGAACTTCCTACCCCCGCGTGGATGAAAACGATTGAGGAACTTGGAACGACACATTTAGCCAGAGTAGAGGCACAGTTACATGCCATGGCCATGATTGAAGAGAGAATCTTACAATCCCCCTTCTTTGCTCATTTGGCCCCCCGACGCTATATATCTGGGCATGAGCTGCAGTATAAACCGTACTTCATGTTAATGGCTGAATATCAGCTAGCTATAGAGAAAGAAATCGGAATGAAACCCATGCATGCTACACAATTCGAGCCGGCAGACTTACCACCAAATGCGCAAAGAGGAGAGATCCATCAACCTGATTGGCGCAAAGATCTACTCTAGAAGTACCTAGAAATGATGAGCACATGGGTGAAAGCGCCTTTACATTTAAAGTATAATCCTTGCTGGGGACCAGTACCACGACGCCGCTCCTGGACAGCCTTCGCTATTAAGGTCCAAAACAATAGGCAGTGTCAGGATTGGTTGAATTACCCCTACTTCAAGCCGCCCACCGAGTTACCCACTGTTGGCTATATGATGGCGACAATCCGTCACTGGCTCCCTCGCCTGAAGCATATGGATGATATCGCAGCGCATATGACTGTCAAAATTTTTGACATGATGCAAATGGTATTTAAAGTCTTCCGACGCGTCAAGGCACCGCATGTAAACACCCCGGGATTTGAGCATGGTAACTTTGATCTAGTATATGACATGAGCACAACGCCATCGCTCCGGGTGTGTTATGCCTGGCACTGTAGAATAAAATACCTACCGGCGTGCTACAAGCAGACATTTGAAGAGATGTTCACCACCGGATTTTGGGAATACCATTCCGAGGTATTCATAAGCAGGCCCACACATTTATTGCAACTATTTGCCTGTGAGCGAATGGTTTATTCCACGCATTACAGACTCCCACCATCAGATGAACCACAACCAGTTAATTGGGAGAAGCTCGAGGCAGACCTAGCCCGAGGCATTCGAGTATCTGAGCACACCCTCGCTCACGACCTCCTACAAAACTACATCCGGCAGACCGCACAACAAGGTTCTGTCGAGGACGACAGAAGCGAGAGGGAGGGGGGTGTTGGAAGCAGTCAGAGGCACAGACGATGTGGAAGCATGTAAAGACGGAGCAGGGAGCCAGTCGGATCATTTTTTCAAACAACTATGTTTTTATTACCTCTTCAAACATCCAACAGTGATTTTCATCACTCTTGTAACATATGTAATATAGACAAAACCCCATTTTGTAATCCATAGCTCCATTTTGTGCAAGCCGAGGAGTCCTCGAGCTTGAGGAGCTTAGGTAGAATGCGCGTACCAATTTTTGTTATTTTTAGACATCGTTTACCCTTCCAAATAGCCTCTAGGACCTATTTTTTAACTATGCCGGTCACTAGATGTGAAACCGGTCAAAACTAGTCTAGAAACTATAAAAAGAGCGAGGTTGGTTCATGTTGGCTAGTGTGAGCTTAGAGCTAGTTTGAGCTTGTAATAGTGTTCTTGAGTAATAGAGCTATTTTCTCACCTTCCATTGCGTCTTGCTTGTCTCTTCATTGTGTGTGTGTATGCGTGTGTGCATCTTGATGCTTCTCACCTTCACTCTCACTTCATCTCACATTCATGATCTTCATATCACTCCTATCTCTTCCGCGGATTGACATTAAGGAGGTGGAGCTTCTTAACGTGGTTCTCACCATTGTGCTAGAGCAACAAAGAGCAACAAGTGAAGAAAACAATTTCAGAGTTTCGTACACCTACTGGATGCATGAGGTGTCTAAAGACTGCTTTCACACGAAACGACAATCTTGTAGGACTCAAGTCTCATGATTAGCACAAGTTTTTACAGTTTGTGCTCCCTATAGCCCTAAAAGATTGTCTTTCAAAGGATGTACGAAAAACCATTTATAAAATTAGTTCTTTAGTACGGTGGATATCTTCTAAAGAGATAAATAGAGATAGCATAGAGAGTGCAAAACTCAATGCTATCGAGGTTGTTTGTATGGTAGAGAAATACTTTTCCACAAGTATTCTCACTATTCAACTTCATTTACTAGTTCATGTGGTAGATGAAGTTGCAATAGCAGGAACTATCCATAGTCAATGGATGTTCTTCTTAGAGCGCTTTATGAAGACATTAAAAGGGTTTGTTCGATAGAGAGCACGTCCAGAGGGTAGCATGGTAGAGGGATGGCTTGTACAAGAATCTCTTGTATTCATAACTGAGTTTCTATGTATATCAGATCCTGAAATGCCTAGCTTATGGAGCGATGATTAAGATGTTCGTCTCGTAGGCGATGAACCACAAGGTAAAGGATTGCAAAGAAAAATGGATGCAGCTTTCAGAGAGAAGGCAATGAAGTTTTGCATAGTTAACTCTGAGCCTATGCAAAAGTGGTTAGAAAGGTCTGAACTTGCCAAGGAAACTAACGCAAAGGAAAGAGCTCAGTTTCGAAGCAATCGTTCCACTCGATTTTTGCCTCTTCCAGAAAATCTTCGACCTCTTCCACCTTTTCCAACAAGTAGATGGCTAGATACAGCAGTTTCACAAGCAAAGGCAGCAGGTGAAGATATCTCTGAAGAAGAAGAAGAACTCGCAAAAGGATGTGATTGGGAGTATATTAAATACGGTGCACTATGGTCTCATGGGCGACACTTTCGAATCACACCAATCGATCAAAATAGGTCTACTTTTGATAGTGGAGTGATGGTGAATTTTTTGCAAAAAAGTAAAGCGAGTGCAAGAGATGAGAATGCTCTAGAAGGCGAGTTAGATTATTGTGGTGTGATTCAAGACATCTTGAAACTATCTTTGAGAAAGTTTGATTACTTTGTTTTTGATGTGAAATGGTTCAAAGTAGTCACCTCTAGAAGAAACACAACAGTGAGACGGGATAAGAGCGGTTTGCTTCAAATCGACTCCACAAGACTATAAACAGATGAAAGGGATACATTTGTACTTCGTGAACACTGTGAGCAAGTTGGTTTTATACCAGATTCAAAAGACCCAGAGTGGCTATTTGTTTTACAAGTCGCTCCACGTAGTAGACAAATTTTTGAAAACATAGATGTAGAAGAAAGTCCATCTCTAGCGGACTCAGAGATTCATTCGATAGTCGAGGAGGAAAAGATCATTGTTCGAGAAGAAGAGGTCATTGTTCGAGAAGATGAAGCAATAGACGATGATCAGGAGGAAACCAGCATAGCAAGTGATTTAGAAGCCATCCATATAGAGATAGATATTCTCGGTGCATCGGATCTTCAAGAGGATGCTAGAATAGAAGACTTTTGAATAAAACACTTGTACGTACTAATTTTTTTTTTTGTTTATTCTCTATATTACTTTTCTTATCGCATGCTAATTATTTGAGTTCTTTTATTACAGAGCACGATGGGAGACAGTCCTCCAGTCGCTCCACATTCCATGACAGAGGAGCAATTTTCGGAGTTCATCTCTCAGGTTCCTCCTCCGTATATGGCCGCTGCATCACAGTATTGGATCGCTCGTGGTAGCACTCCTCCTGGCCTCACTCCTGTCGGCCTTACTCCTGCAGGCCTCACTCTTGCTGGCCTCACTCCCGCCGGTGTCACTCGTGCCGGTGTCACTCGTGCGGGTGGTGCTACTCCCGTAGGAGGTATGTCTCCTAGCTTTGTGACTTCACCACGACCATCTTTGCAGCCATCTCCTACTGGGTCTACTAGTAGACATGTGTGTTCGACACCTCAGCGCGATACAAGTTCTAGCCCGTCTCGTAGATCGAGGTCACGCTCTGGAGCAGGAGGTTCTAGGAGTGGATCTACAGGTAGGTCTGGAGGCAGAGGAGGCAGTTGTTGTGGAGGCAGTGCAATGGACATTGTGTCGCGCGCTTCTACTCCTAGGACGAGTACCTCAGATGTAGGTACGCCATGTAGTACACCACGTGGAACACCACGTACACCTTGGGGTGCTCATGACCATGATGACTCCAAGGTGTATAGTACCCGGGATGGAGCTTCAGTGATGGATGCGGCTGGCAAAGCAATGCGTGCACGCATACGACAGCTTTGCTCCATCCAGTTTGGACACTCCATCATGCTGAAATGGAGTGAACACGATAAAGATCGGAAGAATTATATCACACAAACGATTTACTAGGAGTTCCGACCAGCTGATGGACACTCTATTGTCAGTTCAGAGTGGATTCTGCACACCGCACATGAGGTCATGTCTCATCGACGATCCGAGGCACGTGATGCATTCAGAGAAGGCTTACCAAAGCCTCTATGGTTAGATGCTGAGGAGTGGGACATGATTCGTGACGAGCAGCAATAGACTCCTGATCGATATCACCAGTAGCGAAATGCCACAGCCACACATTTAGATAGAATTGGACTGTCACATTTGGGCAGTGGCGGATATGACATGATGCGTCATGAGTTTGTAAGTACCATTTCATTTATTGAATTTATTTGTGTTAAATTTCTCATGTATGTTTCTCTAATCTTTTTATATTTGTTTCAGGAGCTGGCAATGGGTCGTCCTCCAACATGAACAGAGGAGTCTTATGGATATAGTCATGGGTTGACTGACTACTGCAGGACTTGGAGGGACGTGGTGCGGTAGTTTCATGGGAGCATTTGCAATGAGGTAATTAATTTATAAACTTGGTTTTTACTTGTTGTTTGTAATTTTCATGTGAATTTATCTCATTCCATTAATGTTCTTTGTTGCAGGATTGTTGATATGGAACGTTCTTTGCATGTGTATGGTAGTGGAAGACCAATATTTTGTATTTGATTTTCATATGGCAATACATTGCTTTGCCACATTTTGTAAAAGCATCATATATGAGAGTGGTTTGCCACACTCTTGTATATGCTTCATTATTGAAATATAAAACTTCTTTTGTACATGGTTCATAGTTCATTCTGATTATCTCTTTTGTGTCCAATAATACTCTGTTTCATGAAATCATATTTCGGCTGTCATTAGGGTACACATCATGTGTGCTCGGTTTTTTTGGGTAGAGTGTATTGTCTTTTGTTAAGCAACATCATGGTAATGTTGCTGTAGCAAAAGACAAAACACTCTGCCCAAAAAAAATTTTGCATGTATGGTGGTTGGTATACGCGACGGTACTCCCAGTAGTGTCATCAAAATAACCGTCGGTACACCCACCAGCCGACTGTATAACCGTCGGTACACCCACCAGGCGACAGTATCTCCAGCAGAAGCCTCGGTATTTGTGCCGGTAATACCGACGCATATACCGACACATACACCGACCCATATACCGATGCATATACCGATGCTTATACCGACGCATATACCGACGCTTTGGTACCGATGCACAAACCGACCTTTACACCAGCATGGTGGCAAATTAAGCCGCGTTCATTTTCCTTGGTAAAAACCTCGGTATACCATCAATGTGTTGTAGTGAATATAACTAATTAATCTGCATATATGATGTCTGTATAAATCCTTATGAATTCTTTTGAGTGTTCCTACTGAACATTCAACACATTCGCACTCTAGAGCATTCGAAGGTAAAATATATGCAACATAAAAGGAGACATCTTGGAAAACAAAAATACAAAAAAGCTTTAAAACTGAAAGAGATTCATTGTAAAGAGCTATTTAGAGTATGATGAAAAATGTAGATGGATGCTAAACACCAGACTTAGCATTGTACACATGCTGAACTCTTACAAACTAGCAATGTCTTCTTAATTTGGAACCTAGAAAAGAATCATCTTACAAACTAGCAATGTCTTCTTAATTTGGAACCTAGAAAAGAATCATCTCTTCTGTTGTAAACATGACATGAAGTGACATGATTGGAAGGACTACATGAAAAAGAATCCATTCGAATAGTCAGAGAATGCATCCTTAATAGACAATGTTCAAGGTGGTAAATCAAGAGTCACAAACTTCATGAGTATTTATAGACAAAGAACATGCATTTGTTAAGTCCGTTTATTTTCCATATGAGGCGTGCTAAAGAAACATAAAATTTTGTGAAATTTGAAAATATTTTGATATCTTTTTTTGCTTGAAATTTTACAGATTTTGCATTGTATATTATGCAAAAAGAATAATTCTTCTATGAAAACTAAAAATATCACACTGAATACAAGAAACTCCATCACGTTAGTGCTACTTTTAGAGCCTACCTACTAAAACAAAGCCTTTCTTTGTGGGATTAAGAGAGACATTGAATGTTATATTTTATCTACATGTAGCAACACACTAGTTATTGATGTCCTTAATAGATCATTGGCAAACGGCCCATTTTAGGCCATTTCTTGACCTAATGCCAAGCTTCTAGCGTGGGTTCATAATGGTGAGAAGAGCTATAGGAAGAAGTCTTTGATTTAGAGAATTATTTTTTCCATCATGAATATGTAGATGCACAAAGCAATTAGAATTGGGGAGTCTACATCCCGTTTTTAGAAGGCAATTTCTTATAGAGGTCGAGATAGCAATTGAGAAAAACTTGAAGTTTAATGATGTGATAGATTTTGAATGTTGGTTCTAGGTTGCCTTCAATACAAGAGAAATCTAGGAGTTTCAAGTTCATATATTCACAATGTCAAAGAACAAGGAGGTGATAAGGAGGAAGAAGAAAAGGTAAAAGCTTGAGCCTTAGATAGATGTGAAGGGAGAATCAAAGATGATTGATATGTCCATTGAGGAATTTGGAGAGGACATAAATCACACATCCTAGAGGGCTCTACAAGGAGTAAAGGTTGAGATCATGATATTCTCAACATTATAAAAGGGCATCTTGAGGGAGTTGAGCCTATAAGAGATGTTAGGGAAGCTCAACAAGTAGGTATTTGTGGCTTAAGAATCCATCTTGCTTTCAATTTCGTGAGCCAACCTTGTTCCATCTTTGGATTCATAAGCTTAATATGAAGATTCATGAGGTGATGATGAGAAGGCTTGGGTGCTTCACCTGGGAAGATATCAAGGCAGAGCACCCAAAAGCCTCTTCATACAAAGCTTTATTAGGATATTTTATATTACTTTGAGATTGGGGGAGTTTCTCACCTTTCATGGTAATGCATGCATTATATCTTTGATATCTTCACGTATGTGGACTCCCGGAGTCAACTCTAGGGATCAAATCAATGGTCGGAATCAAGTTGTTGCTTCAACTCAATGCTTGGCATCAGATTCTTCATAATGATAATACCTAGCATCAGCCTATGCTAAAATGTGATACCAAGAAACAAATACATACTCCATTATCTTTGAAATTTGATGCTTAGAATCATAAGCATATAGTTTTGGACGTGAGGCATTGGATTTGACCCAAAAGTTGATGTTAGGCATCCAATATATTGCATTTCAAGAGATCAAAACTGACATTATTCTCGTTTTGTAGAAATCCCCAAAAGATAAGAAGAAATGGTGAGACCACCGAGGACTTCCCTTTAGCTTTCCTTTCTCACATTCAAAGGGCAATTTAGGATGATTGGCTTAGTGAATAATGATGGGTCATTTAAGCACCCACATATACTTAAGATGGTTAAAGATTTTGGTGACTTGATACTCTTACTACTATGGAAGATTGTAAACTTCCACAATACATTCTCTATGTCAACAACATTAAAGTCAAGGTGCATGCTATGGAGTATCTCACATCTTATTAGGCTGCAAAAAATTCCTTTTTACTATTTATTTTTTTCTATTGTACAATTTTATTCTATGAGTATTCTTTTGAGGTTGAAAAGAAATTAAATCACATATGTGGCCATAGGTTTTGTTGGATTTGAGGTCTACAGAAGCACATGAACACTACAAGGAAGAAGAATAAGGTTGGAGAACAACACAATATTGAATGTATTACCAAGTAAATGTACAAAAGATAAGTGACTCATTAGGCTAATAGGCAGATATACAAACTAAGGGGAAAGATCATCTGGAAGAGGTAAAAAAGTGCCCCAATGGTCGTAACTATGTTCACGCACATCACTACCAAAATATATCAACAAATACCCCCTTGTTTGATGTGATGAAGAAGGAGCTAGCACCAATGTACAAGTAAGTACCAAGCTATGTGGAAGGAAATCAATGCACATAGGGAAGTAAGCCCAAAGGTTTGTGAAAAGCTTCAAACTTCTCTCTATGGAGAGCCTTCCTGAAAAGGTCTACAACATTATCTTGTGTGGGCACATAAGACAAATTGATATCTCCAGGAGAGAATCTCTCGTTGACATAATGATAGTGCACATAAATGTGCTTTATGAGAGAATGGGATGCAGGGTTCCTTGCAATTGCCAATGCACTCTAATTATTAGTAAAGATGGTTGTGGCAATGCCCGAATTAGTCAAAAAGTGTCTTAGCTACATAGACAAGAGTAAATATGAAAGCTTACTATACTCAACCTTACAACTAGAAGTGGCAACAATATGCTTCTTCTTGCTCGATGAGGATATGCATGAGCTACCAAGCATGAATAAGAAACTACTAGTGGACACAAAATTGTCATAGCAACCAACCTAGTTTGAATGAGAAAAAGCATGTAAATTTGACAACAATGATCCTCCCTTGGGGTAAAACAATCCAAGCACTCGAGTACCACTGAAGTAGTGAAACATGCATTTAATTGTCTACCAATGGTTGAAAATTGAGAGAGAATAACATCAAATGCATTTCCAACATCATGGTGAATCAATCATAAAATTGTTTTCATGGGAATGGCAATAGATTTTCAATCTTCAATGCCAGAACACTACAATAATGTCTCAATGTGTTTTGTTTGACACAAATCTATCACCCATCAACTTCCATAAAATAAATCTCAAAATAAGGATGCAAGTGCCCAAAATATGACATCTCAAAGAGGCATGCAAATCAATCTTAACTTAAGCAATATGGTTCTCATTAGGACGAGTGACAAGTATATCATCAACATAGAAATGAATGATCAGAAGTACATCATCTACATGCTTAACATGTAAGAGGCTTTTAGTTGGACTGTTCTCAAATCCATGTGCTCATACATAGGCATCTATTTTGCCATACCAAGCACATGCTGCTTACTTCAAGCCATATGATTCCTTTTTCAACTTTCATAATTTATTTTCATGCCCTTTCTACACAAAAATCATGGGACTTAAAAACATACACTTCTTCATGTAAATCATCATTTAGAAACGGACTTTTAATGTCGAGCTACTGTACACTCCAATCATGATTAGGTGCAACTCCACAAATGCTTTGAACACTTATCATTTGGCATGTGGGATCAAAAGTCTCATCAAAATCAATTCCTTTATTGTTAGCATAATCTTTGACATTAGTCCTAGCCATATACCTATCAATCATTCCCTCACCCTTATATTTCAGCTTATATACCCATTTAGTGGTCATGGCTTCTTTTCCTAGAGGTCAATCACATAAGTACCAAGCACCATTCTTCATGATTGTACCATACTCTAATTGCATAGTAGCCATCCAATTTTCTAAATTCTATGCTTCACCAAAAGAAATAGGATCATTCTCATCACAAAGACTAGAGACAACCATTGCATAATAATCTAATGCAAAGGAAGCACTATGAGGGTGTGAAAGAGTACAATATGACAAGAATGCATCTAACTTGCTATCATTCAAAGTTTTCACTAGATATTTAGACATAATTTTTAACTCTTCTATGTCACCACTCTCATTAACAAGTACATCATGAAAATTCGCATAAAAAATGGAATTATCTCCATTATGATCTGAAACTTAAAAAGGTTGAAAAATTTCCTCACTTCAACCAACACTCTATCCACCTATAAAAACAGGAAACATACACATCTTTTCAGCTAATTGATGTCTCCTTGTACATGAAAGTCAGGGATTAATTGCATCTTCCACAAAGAAATATCATGGCTAACGAGAATGCAATTTATTATTCAAATGATAAACATGATGGCCTTTTCTTTTAGAGATATACCCAACAACAATACATTCTACTACTTTAATGCCCAATTTTATGTGTTGTTTTTTAAACAACAATGCATACACTGGACAACCAAAAACATGAAAATAAGCAATAGACTGTTAGCAACCATGCATCCTCATAGGGAGTGATAGACTGCAATGCTTTGTTGGGATACCTCTTAAGTACATATGTTGCACACATAACAGCCTCAATCAAAAGCTATGTGACAAATTAACTTTGAAACATATATCTCACCATTTCCATGAGAGACCTATTTTTCCTTTCAACAAATTCATTTTCTTGAGGTGTATATGATATTGTGCATTAATGTTTTATCCCACACTAAGCCATAAATGCATTCAACTTAAAAGTCATATATCCATACCCCCTCTCCCCTTATGAGAATAGAGGGGGGCTGATTTTACATGTGGATAGATTTTCATTCATAATTAGGAACAATTTAAATCGTGTAAACATTTTGGAATTTGCTTTTAATGGATAAAACTATGCATGTATGGAAAATTCATCAATTAAATTCATGAAGTATAGGTGATTACTAAATGAATATGTTTGTATATGATCATTGACATCACTATGAACAAGATGAAATTTATGTGCATCTCTAAGTGAACCATCTTTTGGGAAGGAAGAATGCTCCATTTTACCCAAATTCAGCCTTCATATGCATGTTTAGAGGGTGTTTAAAGTTTGGGCCCATAGGACACCATTTCATATTTCTGCATGCAAAGAAAACTAGTAAGATTTAGATGAACAAAATGTGCATGCCAAAGCTCTGCGTTTGAAATAGCATGAGAATCATGAACTAGACATGCTAAATCATTCTCTAATCTTGAAGATATGTAACCAACTGTAATTCCAAGCTCTAGGAGCTTGTTTTAATCCATACAATGTTTTCTTAAGTTTCCAAACATAAGATGGATGATTAGGGTTTTCAAAATCTCGTGGTTGTGACATGTATACCTCTTCACTTATCCAACCATTTAAGAATGCATTTTTCACATCAAGTCGGAGGAGTCTCCAATTCCTTGCAGCAGCTACACTTATCAATGTTGTGATTGTAGTCATCTTTGCAACTGTTGAGAATGTTTCCCCATATTCTATACCATGTGTTTGAGAGCATCCTTTGGCAACTAATCTTGCCTTGTACCTAGAAACTGATCCATCTGAATTTCTTTTAACTTTATATACCCATCTGCAACCAATTACCTTTTGATTCGATGACATTGGAACCAAATCCCAAGTGTCCATCTCTTTCAATGCATCTATTTCTTCTTTCATGGCCTTTTCCCAATTAGGGTTTCCCTTTGCCTATTCATAGGTTGATGGTTCTTTTGAAATTGAATCTTTGGCCAATTAGATTGAATGATTTGTAACAAATATGGAGTCATATCCATACCTTTTTGGTTGTTTCTTCTCTCTTGTTGATCTCATTAGGGAAAAAAAATGAACCCTGCATGGGACTTCTTGATTAAGGAGTGATTAGTGATGGACCAATGAGAGGAGGGTGGTGGACAAAGTCTAGCCTATAAATCACTAGGCTGAAGGGGGATGAGGGGACAAGATTCCCCTATGTTCAGGTTTCTCCTCTAGAGAGAGAAAGGAATCTCGTAACTTACCTAGGCCCAAAAATTCAAAATTTTCAAAAAGTTATAAAACTCATCATAACACCATTTAATGGTCCCCCAACCAATTTTTAGGATCAAAAGTGCTATTTTTGGGTTCTAAATCAAAATCCGTGCATGAACTGAAGTGAAAAAAGTGACTTTTTCAAAAATAACTCAAAATGCAACTTTCTCCCTCCAAAACCTCACATTTTCATACCCAAGTCCCAAAAATTCATCTCTTTCCACTACTTTCTCTCCCTAGCACACCATTGCAGCTCCTGCATCTCCATTTCTTTCTCTATGCATCATCTTCTTTGAATTCCTACTGTCACTTCCATAGCCTGAACTCCAATGGAGAAACCTAAATCTCATAGACGTCCAAAAGATGAGGTTATTGCGATAAAATGTCACAATATCAAGGCTACATAAGGATTTTGGTTAGGACAGGAGTTCTGCAAAGGTGCATGGGTGTACATGCAACCCTCTGGTGTTGGTCCTCACCGTGTGAGAGATCGTGGAAACTTGGATCTTCATTGGAAAGGGAAGTTATTAGGCTTCAAAAAGCTCAAGAATGGTGAAAGTGTTGCCATTGTACAAGATGTGTTCACAATGTCAACCATGAAATTGGAAAACTCAAACAAAATGAGATATCCTATCAACTATAAGTATTACTCATTGACTTTTGACCAAATTTCATAATATACCTAGCTAAGTTGTGTAGTTTTTTGTTGTAGACATATTTCCTTCTACCTTGGTGGAAGAACAACCACTTCATAGTCTTACAGGTACTTTCCAAGCATTGCATGCAGATGTTGGATCGATAGTCTTTCCACAAGCCCGTCCTGCTCAGCTATTATGTGAGAGAGTTTTCTTTTACACACATACATATGTTGTATCCTCTTCATCAAATGATTTTGGTAGGTTAGAGATGATTAAGGTAGATTCTCTCTTAAAGTTCGAGTGGCCGCAACCTAATGTATGGACATTAACATCTTTGAAGCATAAGATGGTGATGGACATACACAACTCTTTGAAATTTACAAGAGTTTCAAGATCTATAGGATTACATTGGTGTGTTCCTGTTCATTGTTTTGTACATTTATTTCAAATATTCACAATTCTAGAGACTACAACAATGTTCATGTTAAAAGATATCATGTATGAGCAGGTAGAGGGTTTGCTAGGTGAAAATTGGGGACTTGTAGAAGGATGCACCAAAGGGGATAGATACATTTGTAAAATTGGTGCAACAGGCATAGGATTTTGATACTTGAAACATCGTACTTCATTGTACATTAGATTCTATTATGATCGTTGGATGTGTAAACTTGGTGAATGGATACCATTACAAAGTTCTGAGGATTTTTTAATTTCATTTGAAATTAAGATAAATCTACCCAACAATGAGATGGAAGTTATTTCAGTAAATCATCATTGGACTCTTGCCAACGTGAGAGAACATCTAGTAATCATGGGATTTGAGGATCTGGATCAATCAAAGTTCAGAATATAAGGGCATAAGGTTAGTAGCATATGGTATTTTTTCTTTGTTTATACAAATTCTTACATTCAAATTTGTTCATTTAAAGTTTTCTATTTGTCTGCAGATTGCTAAGAGGTTGGAGGATAAAATTAAAGTCCTTCTTGAATGGAGTGTGGATGGAACTCAACTTTCATTGTCATAGCTCAAGAACTATTTGAGTGCTACAGTGTACACACAACCTATGTTCCATTTATAATCCTTCGTCTACAACAATGTATTTAACATGCAAGACATGTAGCATGTAAAATTTTTTGATCTCAATATGATGTACAAATTGCCAAATCTTTGGTTTTTCCAATGGCAATTTATTATAATTTTAAAGTTCTGAGAATTTATTTTTTCTATTGTGATGTGGTGTATCTTATTCTGGTTAATGATTCTGTTCAATCTTTTTTATGAGCAAAAGGTTTTTTTCTGAGAGTTCTGTGCATGATTGTTTTATTTGAAGGTATCAGTTTTAGTTTTAAAATGGGTCCCACTCACTTTAAAATTTTGAAACTACTATAAAAGCAACACTTATTCTCTCATTTCTCACTTTTGCAACCAAGAAGAGCTACAATCACTTGCAGAGCACGCACACAAGCTAGCATCACGCGCAATGGCTGCCGTATCCTCCAGTACCCTGCAACCCAAACGTCCACGTGAACGCTTCAATGAGTTCTTGGAATCAACTAAGTTCAAAGGTCAAAACCACTTATATGACCTACTGCCTAGAGTCCCTGATCTAGACAAAACAATTCAACTGAACTCTGATGTGCTCAAGGAAATCATAGAGTTCCTTGAGCACTACATCTTGCGTTTCTCTATAGAAATACCGCCTTATGAGGGTAAATGGGTCCCATGTGACCTTCTACTCTAAATACACAGAGGTGATGAAGCCTTCATGAAGCGCCTTAAGCGCTTCATGGCAATTGCTGAAATTGTAGGGCACTTACTAGATGACTCTGTGCCATTAGTAAAAAAACTTAACAAAAAGAAGAGGATAGGTACAAAGTACCTATCCTACATTGCAACAACATATTTTATCATTAATGAGGAGCCCGAACCTACACCTGTTGAGCTCCCCAACCTTGTCACTGGGGGTTTTGTTAAGGAGAAGAATGAGCCTCAAACAGAGGCCATAAATTTTGCCAAAGAAAGCATTACAACCCACCAAGAATTTCCTGGTGGTGTTGAGGATAAACTACGGGTGCAATCAAGCATGGAGGAGGTCCCCCCTTCAAATCTCAACCCCTCTGAGCCCACATTACCAGAGGTGGAACTTGAATATCTCTCCAGCATCGTTGTGGATGGAGAGGAATTTATTTTGCTTCATACATTGAGAAGGCATTCAATCTACGTCTAGATGAATGTTTGAGTATTTTCTCCACAATGTCAATTGTTCCACTTGACAACACATCTGACATACTTGAAAAGAAGTCAATCCCACTTGGGGATTTTGTGGCAGACACCATAGCAATGGTGTGTGCTGATATTTTAAATGATGACAACAATTCTACTACAGAGGAGGAGTTCAGTGCAGCACGGGAGAGGATAATGAAGCAAAAAATTCCTACATCCCCTGTAGCAAAGCAGAGTGGCATGGCCCACTCTAGCATTGATCTTGATGCCCCTGGAAGAGGGGAGGAAGAAGACAAGCTTCATGATGTAAGTGGTAATTGAATTAAATAAATGGATAATTTAAGTTAACATTGTAAGAGCTTGAATTCTCATTTTTTCTTAACAGGAAGCAATTGAGCTCGACAAGTTCGCAGCAAGATCTGGTGGGGATCGAGCTTCTCGCGGGAGTGGTGCATCCTTGGCAAACTACATCGGAAAGTTGCCAAAGGATGATTTTGTTATCATATACAAAGACAACAGTCCGGATGGGCACTTCATGACTTGGTGCTTGAAGGCCTTTAGCAAGATTTTGTGTTTATGTACAATTACCCAAGGCACTAATTGTGTCATTTCGGTTAGGAAATCCTTAGTTGTAACTACATTAGGACTTAATTTTGGAGGAAAAGTATTAGGGCAAATAGGTATCGCCATGGGTCTTGGAATGCAAGACCCCCATGTAATATCAAGATCTGTATTGACTTACCAACTGCCTCAATCTCTTCAAAGGAGAAAGAAAGTTGTAGAGAAATTGAAGGCAGCTCAGAAAATGTAATGTCTTTGATAATACAAACTTTTTTTTTCATCATTTGTCTAGTCCTGTATATGAATGTGCTAAAAAATTGAACTTATCTTCTCTCCACAAATTGTATCTAATTTGAAGTCTTTGTATTGTCCTTTGGTCCTTTGTATTATTATAATATGCATAAAAAAGGCCAAAAAAGCCCTAGCCACAGAAACGCGGGAAACACCCTGCAAAAAATTTGCAGGGTTGTTTCCCGCGTTTCTGTGGCTTTGGCCTTATCTGGTGTTTTTAGGTGCTCCAAAACATAGGAAAGTATCTAATTCTAGATTTTCACTTGGTTTTGGTAGAATCAAGACCAAAGGTTACCAGTAGGGTATAACCTCAGCTTTAACTAGATCAAATATCTCATCCATACCTTTTATGCATACAATGATTACCTGTAGTGTATAACCTCTTAATTACTAGACCATTACATCTCTACCATACCTTTTATGCTTACACAAGACCAAATAATGCAAAAAAACCCCTAGCCACAGAAATGTGGGATTCAGCCCTGCAAAATGTTTGCACGCCTGAATCCCGCGTTTCTGTGGCTGGGGTTTTTTGGTATGAAAAGGACATGTGGAACATCAATAGGTAGAAAAGGAACATATCTAGTCACAAAACAATAGGCAAGTGCATGCATGTTTAATTGAATCCATATATAACTGACTGAAAGAGAGAGAGAATGAGAGAAAAAAAAGAGACAAAGAATATAGGTTAAAACAAAATTTTCTATTATCCATTGTATTAAATCGCAAAGTAGGCCTATCATAGGGTATAATATACACATAATGGGTTATTTCCTCTAATTCTTCTTGCTAGCTAAATGTCCTTTGGTTGTATGGTTACTCTCTTGGCATGGATAGCATAGAGGTTATAGTCCTCAAGCATGGAGATGAGGTAGGCCTTAGCTGCCTCTTGAAGTGCTTCAAGTGCTATCCCTTGTATTCGTAGACCTGCTTGGTAGCTTTGTAGTTCCTCTTTCACTACCCTTGCAAAAGCTCTTCGTGGTATGAGTAGTTCAACGGACTTTTGGTAGTGTCCTATCTCTACAAAAGCCCTACAGTGCTTCCTTCGTCTTTGTGGAGCTCTTGTGTTGGGAGGTATGTTTGGCTGGCGTTGAGGTCGACGTCATGGTTGATAGTTTTTTTCTCTCTGATGTACACGATGTGAGGGCCCAGCTTCATCTTGCACATTTTGTTGTTGATGTGGTTGTTGACTTTGCTCTCTTTCCTCCTCTGTTGATATTTGCCCTTGTCCTTGTGGAAGTTTCTTACCTCCATGTGTCACCCTATGGCTCGTTGGAATTTGCATATCATTCCATGGTGGTTGATTGCTGCTTTCCTCGTTCGGGGATGACTCTTCTTTGCTCTCTGGTACACTCCTTCTGATCAACTTCTGTTTGGGTCTTAACTTGATGGGTATCCTTGTTGGTGGCTCATCATGTGAAATGGACTCTGATCGTCCTGGAGTGAAATACTCCTGTCTATTGGACACTTCATTTTCTCGCACTAAATTGCTCCCAGGTGGTGTACCATCGTGTGACACAAGCACAAATGTGCTCTGGGAACCACTTCAAGGTCTTTGGGGGGGCTGCAACCATGGTGGGTGTTGTGTCCCTAGATGAGGGCTAGGAAAGAAGACACGATCTTTCCTTGCAGTTTGCTTGGTGCGTGCCATTCTCTTGAGTTGCAAAAAGTGTGAAATGAAGTGAGTTCTCTCTATTTATAGAGTTTTCTAAAAAACTCTTTGTTCACACTAGAATGGACAAAACCTGTTTAAAAACATACATAATATTATATATTAAATAATAACACATTGAAACCAAGATTACAATAATTATAGTTATTACCACATAATGGGAAATAACGAATTCACTTTACTTCCAAGCTGAGCCTTCTCGTTGTCTCCTTGCACGCCACTAAGCATGATGAAGAGGACCTAACAATGACTTCCATTTCTCACTGGCAATGTTGTGTTGCATCGTTCTTGCAAGTCTTGCCAATTTTGAGTCCCTAAGTCGTTCCACAAAAAACTTTCTCGAGAATGTAGTGCGGTAAAACCAATTAAACATCTCCTCCATGTAGTTTAATTGCATTGGGCCACCACCATATCGGGTGTTTTTGAAGTAGACACCCCTCGCTTTGTAGTGTGACTTTTCCATTCCTTTGATGACAAGTGGTAGTCCTTCACCACAACAATGGATCTCTACATGGATATGCAAATACTTGATCTCAACACTATGATGGGGCAACCCTTCACTCATGAGACAAAGCTCAACAAAAATGGTGACAACTCAAGAGGTAACCAATCTTCTACCCTTTATATAGATACGAATAAAGCTAAGCATAAAGATAAAAGCAAGAAGCATGAAGAAGAGGCTAGTACCTCTCAAGCTAATTATGCAAGAAGAGGAAGAGGTGATAGAGGAAGGGGCAGAGGAGGAAAAAAAGGCATGGAGAGAGCCTACAACCACTCACCATGCAATGTTTGTGGTCTCAAAAACCACACTATAGAAGAATGTTTCAAGAATACAAGGAACCAAAGGGGAAGAGGATACCATAGAGGCAACTATGGACAATCAAGAGGCAAATACAACAATGGTGGAGGCAACTACAACCATAACTACAATCAAGGATACAAAAACAACAAATATGAAGGAGGCTTTAGAGGAAGAAGGGACTACAACAACTATATTGAAGATCAAGAAGACTCTCTACTCATCATGAACATGACATCCTAGCAAGGTAAAGATGATGAGCATCTTTTCTACATTGATTTAGGTTGTTCCAATCATGTGGCTAGAAATGTAGCTTTATTATTTCGTCTTGAAGAGCCCAAAGGTAAGTATGAAGTACAAATAGGTGATGAAACTAAACACTCAATAAAGAAAATTCGAAATGTGAAAACATTTGATGGTAGCATGAACCTTCTAGGAAAAGTTTTGTATGTGCCTACTATAACCAAAAACCTAATTAGTGTTGGGAAAATTGTTGAGAAAGGTTTACATATCAAATTTACTAAGCATGGAGCATATGTGGAAGACCCCCAACAAGGCTTCAGAAGGATTGCCAAAGGTGAGAAGTCAGGTAGATTATTCAGATTTCAAATTGAAGACACAAGAAACATAGCTCTATTC
The DNA here is from genome assembly GCA_020310875.1 of Ceratopteris richardii. NCBI lineage: Eukaryota > Viridiplantae > Streptophyta > Polypodiopsida > Polypodiales > Pteridaceae > Ceratopteris > Ceratopteris richardii. The sequence continues at coordinate 148,613 of MU260414.1, forward strand.
AGTTATAGAGATCAAACCTTATCTAAGTTAGAAATGTGGCACAAAAGGCTAGGACACATAGGAGAAAGAACTCTGAAGCAAATTTGCAGGGATCAAAGTGTTCTTGGCATTCCCAATGTGACCAAGCAACATATGATATAAAAATGTGGAGCATGCCAATTTGGCAAGGCTAGAAACCTTTCAACACGAAAGATGAAGACTATTTGGAGCTTGTACACACTGATGTGTGGGGTCCTAGCAAAGATCCATCCATCTCAAGTTCAAGGTACTATGTTTTGTTTATTGATGACTATAGTAGGTGGACAATCCTATATTTCATGAATCATAAAGATGAGGTATTTACATGTTTCATATATCAACAAATCCCCCTGGGAGTGATATGGTAAACAAGGAGCTGGCACTCATGTATAAGGAAGTGCCAAGCTATGTGAAAATCACCCCACAAAGGGAAGTAAGCCCAAAGCTTTGCGGAAAGCTTCAAACGTCTCCCTAGGCAGAGCCTTCGTGAAAAGGTCTACAATGTTCTCATGTGTGGGCACATATGCCAAGCTGATCTCCCCAACAGAGAACCTCTCCCTAACATAATGATCATGCAGCTCAATGTTCTTAGTGCGAGCATGGAGCATAGGGTTCCTCCCAACTGCCAATGCGCTCTAACTATCAATGAAGATGGTGGTGGCAGAAGACTGACCATCCTTTGCAACAAGCCTAGCCTTATACATGTCGACTGTTCCATGAGCTTTACGCTTTAGCTTGTATACCCACTTAGTGCCAATGGCCTTCTTGCCAGGAGACAAGTCACATAAAGGCCAGGTACCATTTTTCATGATAGCATCATATTCAGACTGCATTGTAGCCATCCAATGTTTAGAATTTTGTGCTTTATCAAACGAAACAAGTTCAGTTTCATCATAGAGACTAGAGGCAACCATAACATAGCAATCTAATGCAAAGGAGGCACTATGAGAGCCTAATCGAGTACCATATGACAAAGGTGCATCTAATTTTCTGTCACGCAAGGTTTACACCAGCCATTTTGGCAGAGTTTTTGCCCGCTCAATATCAGCTCTCTCATCAATAAGTGCATCATGTAAATCTGCATAAAAAATGTAATGATCAGTATCATCACATGAAACCTACAAAGGCTAAAAAGTTACTTCATTAGGACCAATGCTAGACTGTCCACCTGTAAAAAGAGGTAGCAAAGTATCATACATGTCTTTGGAGTTAATAGATGTCTCCATAGTACATGAAAGCAATGGCTGAAAAGTATCTTCCACAAAAAAAACATCACGAATAACTAGAATGTGTTTAGTTTGTGGATGATATAGATGATATCCTTTACTTTTAGAGTTGTACCCAACAAAAATACATTTTACTGCTTTATCATCCAACTTTCTACGATGTTGTTCAAGCACTAGTGCATATGCCAAACAACCAAAAACACGCAGATCAGCAATAGATGGCTTGCAATCATGCCAAGCCTCATATGGAGTGATAGACTATAGTGCTTTAGTGGGATACCTGTTAAGTACATATGTTGCACACATGATAGCCTCAAGCGAGAAACTATGTGGTAAAGCCTCACTCTTGACCATACACCTCGCCATCTCCATGAGTGACCTGTTCTTCCATTCAGCAAATCCATTCTATTGAGGTGTATACGGCACTGTACACTGGTGTTTTATCCCACGTTCACTCACAAATGCATTAAAATCAGAAGACATATATCCCCCCCCTCCCCGTCCATCAGAACGGAGGGTGCCCATTTCACATGCTAACAGATTTTGAGCCAAAACCAAAAACTATTTGAAGCACATGAACACTGTAGGATGCCACGTTGATTTTCCACCTGGAAAAAAAAAAGATGTGTAGGAAATAATGAAATTTTATGTTTAGGATATTTTGATCATGTCTACAAAATTTTGTAGCAATAAGTTTTTACATTCTCTCTCTAGAAAGTTGTCACATGAAATTTGGATGTTAATTTCGAGCATGAAGATGAAGGAATCTGAAAAAGTGTTGTATGAGAGAAAGGTAGAGTATTCTTAGTAGAAAAACTTTACCTGATTGAATTTTTTGTAGTTCCTATGTTTTATGTTTCATTTGGTTCCATGAAGATAGGTTAATGAAGAGATTTTTCATGTTTTTTCATCTCTCTCTAGAATTTTCGATTTTGCACGGCCCAAAAGTGATATCTGGAAGCAGATTTGGACCTGAGGCGTCTCTAACATTATTGTACAGATTTAAGAACTGAATATTTTTGTCTCTCACAAGCTCAAGCTGATTCCTCACTATTTTTGAGTTAGAGGGTTTTGAAAAGTGCCGTTTTCCAACACTTAAAAGAAAAACAAAAAAAGATAAGCCTTCATTCATTCATCTTATTCATGTTCGCGGATTTAGAAAACGCACATGGGTATATGGGTTATTTTTGGGTGATTGATGTGTGTGTGAGTGCATTGCAGGGATTACCTCTATTTTTGCAGGTACGATTCTTGATGGTGGACATGAAAAGTAGATGCATGGGTGGTCTGGAAGTCTTGCATGAGACATGCAAAAAGAGGCTATCTTGGAGCATGCAGATTCTAAAAGTGCGGGTCTAGGAAGGCGTGATTGGTCGTGCGCTGGTGAAAGGCGGAGATCCCAAAAAGACGAAGACTGAGAGATAGAAAAGGATGATGATCGTACAGTCATCACGATCGTTTTTCGGCTTCTGGAATTGCAATTGAGATTGAGATTGAGATTGAGATTGAGATTGTGATTGTGATTGAGATTGGGATTGAGATTGTGATTGTGATTGAGATTGGGATTGAGATCAGCTCGGGTGTGGTCGGGTGGATGAGGCTTCACATTGAAGCAATCTGATAGATTTTGTAACGCAGATCAGAACTACTTGTAAATCTGCACAGATAATAAAATTCTCTCTCTTCTTGTTCTGTGTATACTCTGTTTGCCTTCTTTATATCTTGTGGTGTCGAAACCCATTATTCTGTGTGAGATTGTGACTCAAGTTTAGGAGACTTGTCACAAGTGGTATTAGAGCAGAGTTGGATTCCGGGACAAGATCAGGCTTTGAAGAAGAAGATAGAAGAACAAGAGGAGCTTATCCGTAGATTGAATGCAGAATTACATAAAGAAAGATCCAACAAACAAAAAGAGGCTACTGCAAATGCTTTCATGGACCTCAATGCTGAAGGTGGTATTGGTGCGGGCACATCAAACGCACGTAGAGCTAGACGGCAACGTGAACCTGAAGAGGACGATGATGCAGGTGAGTCTGCACTCAAGCAAGTGTTCAAAAGAGCAAAATTAAATGAATTTGATGGTGAGAAGAAAACTGGAGAGGATCTTGAAGCATGGATTGAGGAACTTGAAGATTTCTTTGACCTACGCGTATTTAGTGAGGAATCAAAAGCAAAGGTGGCAATTCTGCATCTGCGAGGAGTCGCAAAACTGTGGTGGAAATCTTATATACAGACAAGAACACGTGAAGGTCCGATCCTCTGGAAAGAATTTCGAGAGCAAGCAGAGAATCGTTATTATTCTCCACATTATCGGATGGAAAAGAAAATGGAATTCTACTCTTTCAAGCAGCATGAGGATGATAGATATAACTTGTTTGTTGAAGAATATAAGGAGAAATTTTTGCGTTTACATAAGTATGCACTAGAAGTTTCTGGAGATGCGCTGAAAACCAAGTTTATTGAGGGTTTGCGGGAAGAGCTTCGCTATCAAGTAAAGGGGTCTGGATGTGTAGATTTTCTTGATGCGGTTGCAAAAGCAGAAAACTTTGAGAAGATGGAGAAGTTTACCACGAAAAAGGCATTCAAATCAAGGTTTATCTCAACAGGACATCCACCCCCAAGACCTATTTCAATAAATCAAAATGGACAGAGATCGACTAACTCTATTAACGGTCAAGGGGGAAGACCAAAGCCGAAGCAAACGGATACACCTAAGAAGCAAGAAGTTATGCACTGGCAACGTGATTCTGATTTCCTGGAGCGGGCTAAGAGGCTGGGACTTTGTTTTCGCTGTGGAGAACAAGGACATCGCACTTTTGAATGTCCAAACAAGGCCATCAACTGTTCTATGCAAGAGAAGATAGCTCATCTACAAGAAGAAAACATGACAATTGAGGAAGCGGATGATCAAGGTAAGTGTTCTAGCCCTAGACTTCAATGCATGAAAACTTCTTCTCATTCAAGGGCATCGGTGATTAGGATTATGGGGGACATATCCTCACGTAAGGTTAGTTTCTTGATTGATTCGGGTAGTACAAATTGTTTCCTTTCACTTAAGATGGCAGAAGCTTTAGGGTTGCATATTGAGATGCAGACTAAAAGACCTGTACAGATGGCTAATGGTAGGATACACTATACTCGAGGCTGTATTGAGAATCTTGATTTTATGTTAGGAGAACATAAGTTTTTGGGTACCTTCCATGTCATTGAAATGAGAGAATGTGATGTAATCATCGGAATGGATTGGTTACTTCATAATAGTGTCGTGATTGATTGTGAAAGCGGGATCCTTACTTTGAAAATGGAAGGGAAGGAACATCGTCTTGCAGGCAAGTGTAATTCAAGTTTTTCTCCTATTTCTGCAATAAAGTTGATTAGGGGTATTCAACAGGGTTGTGAGACATATTTGGTTTATGTGCATGACCTTCAGGAGAAGAAGAAAGAAGAGGAAATACCGAAATATGTTAAAAAAAATTTAGATGAGTATGCAGATGTATTTCCTGATGATCTACCGGGCATGCCTCCTCCTAGGAAAATTGACCATGCTATAGACCTTTATCCAGGAAGTGAGCCTTATTCTAGAGCACCTTATAGGTTCAATATTGATGAATTGAAAGAGTTGAAGCTCCAATTGGATGATCTATTGAAGAAGGAGTTGATAAGACCTAGTGTTTCACCTTGGGGAGCACCTGTTTTGTTTCAGAAAAAGAAAGATGGTTCATACAGACTTTGTATTGACTATAGGGGATTGAACAAGAAAACCATTAAGAACAAGTATCCACTACCACACATAGATGAACTGCTGAGTCAATTGAGTGGTGCCACAGTATTCACTGAAATTGACTTAAGATCGGGATATCATCAAATTAGAGTAAAGTCTGAGGACATACCCAAAACCGCTTTTAGAACACGATATGGTCATTACGAGTTCATAGTATTGCCTTTTGGATTAACAAATGCTCCTGCAACATTTATGTGTTTGATGAATAATGTGTTTCATGAATATCTCGATGAATTTATATTAGTTTTTCTTGACGATATTTCTGTGTATTCTAAGGATGATGATGAACATGCATTGCATCTCAGGAAGACTTTACAAAAACTAAGAGAGCATAAACTATATGGTAAGATGAGTAAATGTTTTTTTGCAAAAGGGGAAGTGACTTATTTGGGGAGAGTTGTTTCTAAGGAAGGGATTCATATAGATCCTGAGAAAGTTAAAAGCATAGTTGACTGGCCTACACCCAAATGTGTGAGGGATGTGAGAAGCTTCCTTGGTTTGGCACAATATGAGAGGGCACACATTAGGGAGTTTTCTCGAATTGCAAATCCTCTTACAGAATTGACAAAGAAAAATAGAGAGTTCACATGGAACGATGAGTGTCAAAAGGCGTTTGACGAATTAAAACAGACAGTTATCGAAAATTGTGTGCTAAAGATAACTGAGTTAGGGAAGCCTTTTATTGTTGCATGTGATGCGAGTGGAAGCCAGATCGGATGCGTTCTTTCACAAGAAGGGAGGGTAGTGGCTTATGAGTCAAGGAAATTAAGGAAACATGAACTAAATTATACAACACATGACTTAGAAATGCTTGCAGTTGTTCATGCACTTAAACATTGGAGACACTTATTGCTAGGAGTAAAGTTTGAATTAAGAACAGATCATCAAAGCCTTAAATACATATTTACTCAACCTTTACTTAACAATAGACAAAAAAGATGGATCCAATTGCTAAGTGAATATGATTTTGATATTAAATACTTAGCAGGAAAAGAAAACAAGGTGGCCGATGCTTTGAGTCGTAAACCCCTATGCAGTTCAATTTCTATTTTATCCTCTTATTTTGATATTGGAAAAGATTTAAAAGAAGATTTATTTTTATGCAGCAATCTTGGAATTTTTGGGTATGAATCCAGGTTCTATGTTTTAGGGAAAATTTCATTTGAGAAATAATGATTTGTATTCTAATTCTCGTTTATGTATTTCTTCAGAATCTGTTTTGAAAGAAAAGATCCTGCATGACTGTCATGATGCACCTTTCTCTGCACACCCTGGCTTTTCTAGAACTTATGCAAAAGTGAAAGCTTCATATTACTGGCCACGTATGAAATATGATATTAAGAGGTATGTCGAAGAATGTGTGAAATGTCAACAGGTTAAGGCCAAATTTAAAAGGAGTCCTGGCATGTTACAACCATTAGATGTGCCTAATCAAAAATGGGAATCCATCTCTATGGATTTCATAACAAAGTTGCCTGTGACCAGAAGTGGGCATGATACCATCTTTGTTGTCGTGGACCGTCTTACAAAGATGGCACATTTTCTTCCCATGAGGAAAACTGATACAGCTTTGCATGTTGCTAAACTTTTCATAAAAGAAATTTTTAGGTTACATGGTATACCCAAAAGTATAATTTCTGATAGGGATGCAAGGTTCACATCTAATTTTTGGAAAGCAACATTTCAATCCATAGGAACAGAATTACGCATGAGTACTGCATTTCATCCTCAAACCGATGGTGAGACCGAGAGGGTTAACAGGGTGCTTGAGGATATGTTACGCATGTATGTGAATGATAAGCAAAACAATTGGACTGAATATTTGCCCTTGGTTGAGTATGCATTTAATAGTGCATGGCATTCCTCTATTAAGATGACATCTTTTGAAGCAATGTATGGTTATAATTGCTTGCTGCCGCATTCACTTTTTAATTCACAGAATCAGGTTGAAATATCCAAATAGATGCTTGAAAACATGGATTTGGAGCTAAATAAGGTAAGGAAAAACATGAAAGATGCACAGAAACGTCAGAAATTATATCATGATCTCAAAAAGAGGCCCTTGGAATTTAGAACAAATGATCTGGTTTTTTTGAAAGTGAGTCCTTCTAAATCAAATCTGGTTTTAGGCAAAGATCGTCGATTGTCTCCTTGTTATGCTCGTCCTTTCAAAATCTTAAAGAAAATTGGTTCTGTTGCATATTTACTTGACCTACCTAATACTTTGAAAATTCATCCAGTCTTCCATGTTGGATTACTTAAAAAGTATGTTCCTAATGCTGATCATGTTTTGCAGGACAAATCTAAGTTGAAGGAAGATGCCACTTTTGAACTTGAACCAGAAGTTATATTGGATAGGAGAGTTAGACATCTTAGGAATCGTGAAATAGTGGAAATTTTAGTAAAGTGGTTTGCATATCCTATTGAAGATTCAACATGGGTTGGTTTAGATGAGTTTATGGAACATTATCCTTCTTTCCAATTCTAAGGACAGAGTTCTTTAAAGAGGGGGAGAATTGTAAGATGCCACGTTGATTTTCCACTTGGAAAAAAAAAAGATGTGTAGGAAATAATGAAATTTTATGTTTAGGATATTTTGATCATGTCTGCAAAATTTTGTAGCAATAAGTTTTTACATTCTCTCTCTAGAAAGTTGTCGCATGAAATTTGTATGTTAATTTGGAGCATGAAGATGAAGGAATCTGAAAAAGTGTTGTATGAGAGAAAGGTAGAGTATTCTTAGTAGAAAAACTTTACATGATTGAACTTTTTGTAGTTCCTATGTTTTATGTTTCATTTGGTTCCATGAAGATAGGTTAATGAAGAGATTTTTCATGTTTTTTCATCTCTCTCTAGAATTTTCCATTTTGCAGGGCCCAAAAGTGATATTTGGAAGCAGATTTGGACCTGAGGCGTCTCTAACATTTTTGTATAGATTTAAGAACTGAATATTTTTGTCTCTCACAAGCTCAAGCTGATTCCTCACTATTTTTGAGTTACAGGGTTTTGAAAAGTGCCGTTTTCCAACACTTAAAAAAAAAAAAAACAGAAGCCTTCATTCATTCATCTTATTCATGTTCGCGGATTTAGAAAATGCACATGGGTATATGGGTTATTTTTGGGTGATTGACGTGTGTGTGAGTGCGTTGCAGGGATTACCTCTATTTTTGCAGGTACGATTCTTGATGGTGGACATGAAAAGTAGATGCATGGGTGGTCTGAAAGTCTTGCATGAGACATGCGAAAAGACACTAGGAGCATGCAGATTCTAAAAGTGCGGGTCTAGGAAGGCGTGATTGGTCGTGCGCTGGCGAAAGGCGGAGATCCCAAAAAGACGAAGACTGAGAGATAGAAAAGGATGATGGTCGTACAGTCATTACGATCATTTTTCGGCTTCTGGAATTGCGATTGAGATTGAGATTGAGATTGAGATTGAGATTGTGATTGTGATTGAGATTGGGATTGAGATTGTGATTGTGATTGAGATTGGGATTGAGATCAGCTCGGGGGTGGTCGGGTGGATGAGGCTTCACATTGAAGCAATCTGATAGATTTTGTAACGCAGATCACAACTACTTGTAAATCTGCACAGATAATTAAATTCTCTCTCCTCTTGTTCTGCGTATACTCTGTTTGCCTTCTTTATATCTTGTGGTGTCGAAACCCATTATTCTATGTGAGATTGTGACTCAAGTTTAGGAGACTTGTTACAAACACTTCGGACTTTCCTTTCAATGGATATACCAATGCATGCCTGAAAAAATCATCAATGAAAGTCATGAAGTAAAGATAGTTTCCAAAAGAAGATGTTTGCATGGGACCACGGAGGTCACTATGTACAAGCTATAATTTCTGAAGGTCCTGAACTGAATGAGCTTTTGGAAATGATGAATGCTACATTTTGCCCAAAATACAGCCTTCACAAACATGTTTTCCAGGTGCCTCAAGTTTGGGAAAAGTGGACACCATTTCAGATTTCTGCAGGCATAGCTAACTAGCAAAATTCAGATGACCAAAGCGTGCATGTCAAAGCTTTGCATCTGACATGGCCTAAGAATCATGTACTGTACATGCGGAATCATTCACGGGTCTTTCATAGTCTATGAGCTTATACAACCCATGACATAAAATGCCAGAAGCAATAATGACATCGCCATTTGACAGATCATGAATTGTACACCTGTCATCGACAAATTTCACAACCAAGCCAATCTTGGCTAAAACTGAAACTGATAATAGATTCTTCTTGATCAGTGGCACAAATAAAGCATCTCACAAAGTGAAAGAACTACCATCAGGAGTAGTCAAAATGATCTTACCAACTCCCATAACAAGATAAGAGCAGTTGTTGATGCATGTAAAAGTATTCCCTATAGGGGCACGCTCAAGTGAAGTGAAGAAACTGTGCTCTGAGGTGATATGATTGGTCGCCCACTATCAGAGTACCAAACATCCAAGTCAAATGCAGACATGCACTACTCATGAGAAGATGGGTCAAAACTAGCACATGGGGCAGCCATGGTGTAATCTAGGAGCATGTTGAGAAGCAGCTATGGAGTTCTTTTTGGAGAGGAGTGTGCTCACACTCTTGCTTGTGGAGAGGACTTGCCCATCAGCAACTTGGTGGTGTGGATCAACTGTCTACATGATGTATTTGAAGATTGTCTTCTACATGAAGATTTCGGTGTACTTCAAAGACATTGGATGGTGGTTAACATAAGATTTGCATCTTATGTTAAGAATTCAGGTACATATTCTCTTTATGCGCACATGTATTACTTGAAGTATATGGAAGTGGCATCCATATTAGGAGGAGTCCTATTCGACATAGGTACAAGAGAATCAGTACATGTATGCTTTATGCATATTTGGATGAGGTGTTCGAGAAGGTATGTTCATATGAGTTTGAGGATTTCTAGCAGCAAACTTGTTAGCATTCTTTGCTAATTTTGTAAGTATGTGATCTTTTCACACACGTGTCTGACTTAGGGTCTTCCATAGCCTAAGGTTAGATGAGGGTTTGCTGATTATCAATTTTAGACTGATCCTTCCTCTTTCTGTCACTCATATTCACTGTTCTACAACTTATTAGGTCACATATCTCATATATATTCAGATTTTTGTCCATAGATATGAATATGTTTGTTACATTTGTACATTCACTCATCCGTCTATTTCTGTTCACATAGAGTTTTTCTCCCACATTGTACATTGAACATTGGTATATATGATAGTGTGAGTAAGCAGTGGCTTACGTAACACTTTACACATCGTGTCTAATTTTTCTCTATCTTTGTCTCATCATTTGTATGATTAAGTGTGGTATGTTCATGTTTGTCAATTTTGGAAGATTGCTAGAATTTGTGTTGTAAATCATGGACCTATGGAACCTTGGACCTGTGCTATTAGTAATGGGCCTACTAAATTTCCAACATATACGAGCATCAGAAATGAAAAGCTATATGAGCATCAGCATTTCAAACTTTGTGACGCCAGCATTCAGTAGGTAATGAGCAACAACAGCATTCAGGCTGTTCATATTGCTACCTCTTTAGTTACTTGCGTATCAAAGCAAGCACAATTGTGCCCAATAGAGAGGGCTACGGAAGCACTCATCATCAGCTGTAGCTAACTTCTTGACACGCTACATCAGCATTTCAAACGGTGGGACGTCGAGATGGGGCTCAAGGAGACTAGCCATGAAGTTTCTTGTCATTGTCTGAATAGTATTGCCCCACATTTGTCCGTTTGTAGCTGCAAATTTCTTCCAAGCATTCGGTAGAGCTCTCTCCACTGCCACGTAGTCCACTAGCAACACCTCGAATTCCTTCTACTCCTCTACTATCTCTTTCACCTCATCCAAGGTCGGCAAAAAGAGTGAAAAATTGAATGTATCTAAGGATTCCTGAGATAACAAGCCCTAGTGCACACCATTGATTATGAGTACAGCGAAAGAGACACACCTGCATCATACTATTTAATCATAAAACGTGCATTAACTTTTTGAAACATTGCATCGTTATCTTGCTATTGACCAAAAGGACAGCCTAAATTGAAAGGACTAAAACGATTAAATTCTTTGATCCAAGATTGAAGTCCAAAGATGAAGGAGAATTGAGCAGACCTCAGAAATTAGCTCCCTCCATGCATTCCCTCTACGCCTCTATCTGAGGCAATCATGACACAGAACAGCAGACCACCAGATAACAGCTCCTGAGATCTATGCGCCATAAAGCTAGAAAAATCGCGCTCGAATTGTCTTTTATATTCCAACGCCGTCTCTACTTGCAGCCATCAAAGTTCCATAATCCGTTCTCATTCCAAGCTGGAGAGTTTTGATCTTCTACAGCGTCAGGTACCTACGATAAAAGAAGTCGGATTCATAGTTAGTCAGAAGCAAGAGGACGTATAATTTGAAATCCAGCACTTCTCGAATCGGTTCATCATGTATGACCTCGTGCTCCACAGATAAGTCACTAAACTTCGTGTTAATGACACGAGTACGCTCGAAAGGCATCTAAAGTATGTATATCTAAGGATCTCCTTGATCGGCATTGAAAGAGCATCTGAAAACTATAGGTATGATATGAGGCTACATTTTTATGAAATTAATCAGCATAAAACTGAGGACAACGTATGTTCATTTTGAGATATGCGTCGAGAGTATAACCCTAGCTGCCCTCCGTCGTGCGTTGTGGAGTTGTGGGGGAGTTACTGCGAGGCGTTCTCCTCTACCGTCCCTTGGTGACCTTTCCTCGCGGCGCTGCCTTGTCCTCCTCTCCATTCTCTCGTTCCCCCCGACAGGGGGGGATCCTCCTTGGTTCCCGTCATGTCTCTGCACGTTGCTTTACGCGATGGCCTACCTCCCTCGAGCTCTGGTGATACAGACTATGTGGTGAAGACAATGTTTAACCCGATTTTTGTTGGTGGTGCTGGTTCGTCCCGTCCTGGAGAGACTCTCTCGTGTGGTGCGAAGGTCCATATCCATCAGACGGATTGCAACCGTAATGAGCGTATGTCATATGCTGAAATGCTTCAGAGTAAGAGTCACGACTTCGTTTCCATGTTCGTTGATCACGAGATGTCAGGTAATATCTGCTCTCCGTCTGGTATTAGGGAAGATAAAGGAAAAGGTAAGGTTTCCGCTGTTAATACGATAAATGCTTCTGTTTCGGTTGAAGGAAATGATCATGTTCTTAACCTAGACTGTGAAGAGGCTGATAAGGATGACTGTACTCTCATCATCGAGAGTTCTGAGCTTGATAGGTGGAACATACACCTTGAGGATAAAGTAGTGATTGCCCATTGTCATGGACCGCGCCCTGCTCAGGATTTCCTTAAAAACTGGATTAAAATCAATTGGGAAAATAGGGGATTATTTGTTAGACATGTTCAATACCTTCCCAATAACTTTTTTCTCTTCTTCTTTGAAGATGTGAACAATGCTATCAAGGTTTTAGCAGAGGGACACTGGATCATTAGGAACACTCCTTTGTCCTTCTATAAGTGGTATCCTGGGTTTAATCCTAGAAACAATAAGCCGACCAAAGCGCCTGTTTGGGTGGAATTTCCTGACTTTCCGGTGGAATATTACCCTTGGCTTGATAAATTAGGATCTTTGGTAGGGAAAGTGCTTGGTCAGAAGCCTAAGAAAGAGTTTAACCCTAAATGGGATCCTCAGTTATTAATAGAGGTTGATATTTCCAAATCTGTTAAAACAGAACTGATAATAAAAAACTCAGAGGGCTACAAGCTGCATACTCAAAGTGTTGTGTACAGGAACTTGCCTAATGCCTGTTTTAATTGTTTTAAACAGGGACATCTAATAAGAGACTGCCCATTGCTGGCTAAAAAGCAAGAAAAAGTGTCTGTCTGTGATGAAGTGTCCCCCTCTGAACCTACTCCCTCCAGTTCGGCCCACCATAAAGAAAATCAGGGATTCAAAAAAGTTTCCTACAACAAAATAAAAAAAAACCCTAATCTGGTTGTAAGAACTGAGCCTATTGTCAAGGGGGTTTTTAATCCTTTTCAGATTCTTGAACACGAGCCGGTCAGTGCCCCAAGTACCTCGGATGCTAATACTTCTGTGGAACAAAAGAACAAGGATTTGATCAATGGCTCTCAAAATACTGGTGCAAATCAGGATCAGGGTGTCAGTGCTAAGATCGACACTAAGGAGAAAGACAAAATACCCAATTCAAGCACCACTCCTGCCTCTGTGTCCTCTGAAGAAGATGATAGTGATGATATGTTTGTGGAGCAAATTAACTTTGCTGATGAGGTTACCTTTAACCAAGCTGATAATGTCGGTCCCATTGAGCAAGATGTTAACATGGCCAATGTCAGGTCCCCTAGCCCTAAAGGGAAAGGTAAAAGCAAAACCAAGAGGAAAGAAACGGTAAGGACCTCTTTCTCCGCTGTGAAGCCTGGTAAGAACCTCAAGAAGTAAGTTTCTTCTCTTTTTTTTTTGTTTTCTCTTATGGATTGCATCAAATTGGTATCTATTAATACAAAAGGGCTTTCTGATCCGATTAGAGGTAAAGTTTTAAATAACTGGCTAAAAGACGTTTCTTTTGTTCCTGACTTTATTTGCTTACAGGAGCTTAAGTTAGGTGGACACCCTCTTTTGATGAATTTGAGAACTATCTCAAGCAACTGCCATTGGATGTTTACTGACCACATGGGCAAAGGGGGAGCGGCCATTGGAGTGGCTAACGGAATTAGACACCTCATTGAAGATGTGCAGACGAGTCCTTCTAATCAATGGATTGCGGTTAAATGTAAAGTGCCTCTTAATGTCTCCATAGTTTGTGTTTATGCCTCTAACAATGCTATTCAGAGAGCCAATTGTTGGGATGAGATATCCAGGATCAAAGGTGACATCTGGCTGACTGGAGATTTTAATATGGTCACTACTAGTTGTGACAGAACTGGTAATAATGAAAATGTTATCTCTGGTAGTGAGAAGCAGAGCTGGTATAATTTGATAGATAAGCATAATTTAGTGGATCTCTCTGCTAATACCGGGCATACTTGGAATAACAGGGGGCAATGCTCCTATTTGTCTGCTAGGCTTGACAGGTTCTATATGAATGCGGGCAGGAGTCGGGAGTTGTCTAATTTCTGTTGCTCTATTGACCAATCTCTTTTGCTTTCTGATCATTCGCCTTTGATTGTCAAGTTGTTTAATAACAGCCCCAATTACAGGGCTGGCTGGCCTCATCTGGACTCTTCGTTGTTTAAGATTCCTGTTGTGAAGGATAAAATTTCTGAAATTCTGTTAAATTATTTTGACTCTGATCTGCCGCCTTTTGTGGCCTGGGAAAGTGCTGTTAGAGAAATTCAAGATATTATTAAACACTATAAAAATAGGGCAAAGAGTATAAGATACAAAAGAAGGATCATGATCATTCAGGAGATGAAATTACTTGAGCAATCTAGCATTGATGTGTGTACCAAAAGAGTCAAGATGTTTGATCTTCAGGAAAAAGTCAAGAAAGAGGACTACCTCCTTGCTAGAGGTGCCCTTGCCTCTTCTAGAGAATTCTGGGCAGGTAAGATAGACAAACCTAATAAGCATATGTTTGAGCTTTTGAGAAAGAAGAAAGTCAGGGACTTCATTCCCCTGCTAAGAGACAATGATGGTTTGCATGTTTCCAGTATGAAGGAAAATCTGCAGGTTGCTCACAGGTTCTTTGCCAATGTATTCTCTCAACCTCCCAAGAGAGGGGATTCTGTGTGGAGTGCAAGAGCTTCCATTGCCCTTAGTAGGAAAAAAATGGTTCCTCAGGGAATGGACTCCCTCCTTGACATGCCCCTTTCTGCTGGTGAGATTAGAGAATCCATTAACAAATTGAAGCCCGGAAAGTCTCCTGGCCATGATGGTTTGCCCAATGAGTTTTTTCAGGAATTCAAGGAAGAATTGGTGCCCATTATTCTCAAAATTTGGCAAGAAGCCTCTAGAAGGGGTTCCCTTTCCCCTTTTATTAACACTGGAGTGATCAAACTTATCCATAAAAAAGGTCCCAAAGATGATTTGAATAATTGGAGACCCATCTCCTGTCTGACTTCTTTGTATAAAATCTTTGCTTCTATTTTGGCCAGAAGGCTAAGTCCTCTCATGGATAGTATCATTCTCCCTGAGCAAAAAGGGTTTATAAAAGGTAGGTTTATCCTTGACAACATCATCACTATATGGGAAGGTCTTGAATATTACAATGAGATCAATGTTGATACTTACTTCTTTAAAATTGACTTTGATAAGGCCTATGACAGGATTGAATGGGATTTCATTCTGCAATCCTTACAGGATATTGGATTAGGAAGAAAATTCATCAAATTTGTCAGTATTTTGTTTGGTAATGCCTTTTCTAAAGTGACTATAAATGGTTGTCTTACTAACCCCTTCAGGTTGTGCAGGTCTATAAGGCAAGGATGCCCTTTGGCCCCCTTGCTTTTTGCTATTGCTAGTGATGCCTTAGGGTGGTTGGTTAAAGATTGCATCTCCAAAGGAAAGATTATTGGTTTAGATATCCCCCAGGCTTCCTCTCCCTTGGGTCTGCAGATGTTTGCAGATGATACCAATATGTTAATGCAAGCAGGGGAAACCTCTGCTCACTATTTCCTTAACTGTCTTAATACGTTTTGTCTTGCTAGTGGCTCGGTGGTCAATCATAAAAAAACTGGTTTTTTTTTCACTGATAACAAGATTCCTCAGTGTGTTGAGACTGCTGGCTGTGAGATCATTAAGAAAGGCTCCATTTTCAGGC
This sequence comes from Ceratopteris richardii, assembly GCA_020310875.1. Taxonomy (NCBI): domain Eukaryota; kingdom Viridiplantae; phylum Streptophyta; class Polypodiopsida; order Polypodiales; family Pteridaceae; genus Ceratopteris; species Ceratopteris richardii. Next base: position 164,407 of record MU260414.1, read on the forward strand.
TGTTAGGTATACCTATGGGATTTGGTGTCTCTTATGAGCAGAGATGGCAGTGGGTTCTTGATAAATTCAGATCTAAAATCTTCAAGTGGAATGATATGTATAGTAATTTGTCTCAAAGAACTTTTACCCTGAAGCATTATATCCTCCCCTCATTGACCTACTTTCTCTCCTGTTGGAGGCCGAGCAAAAAGCAGATTGGTCAGGTCATATCTCTGGCTAGGAAGTATTTATGGGGAGGATCTAGAATTCCTAAAGTTGCTTGGAATATTTGTTGTATGAAAAAGAGTGAAGGGGGCCTTGGTCTCATTTATCCCTCTAGGATGGCCACTCAAATGTCTGCCAAGTGGATTGCTAGAGCTGTTTCCTCCAATGACTACTGGGCGTGTTTGATTAAAAGAAATGTCAATAGTTTCAGAGTCAAGAACAACAAAAGCTGGGATGGTTGCTCGCTTTGGGATGTGGTCTCTTCTCCTGTTGAGTTTGTCCCTAAGGGTAGCCAACTGATATGTAATTTTTGGAATGCTTGGATGACAGTTAAGTCCAAGTACATCCTTCCGTTATGGTTTGCTAACAATTTTACTTTCATTGTTCAGGACTCCATTTGGCTGGGCTGGTCTGAAAGGAACAACCATCTGTCCTTACCCATCAGATGGAATAAATGCAGGAAAAAAGGATTTGCCCATTGGCAAGACTTGATAAATGGAGGTGAAGTGCTTGATGACAATGTTATTCTTGATTCTGATGGGTTGTCTGTGTTCTGTAAACAGATTCTTCTGAATAAGAAGGAGCAATTGCAGAAAAAGTTGGAGATCAACTTATGGAAGAAAGTGATCACTCTTCATGACATTGCCTGTGGTATGCTAAGCTCCTTCAGAAGGAATGTCAGAAGTGTAAAAGAAATCTCTGGGAAACTCAACAAGAAGTGGGATCTGCAATGGTCCCATTTACAGTGGAAGTACAGATTTCAGTGTTGCTGGGCCTTCCCTATCTCCAACAAGCAATCTTGTCTAAATTGGCTAATTCTTCATAAAGGAATTTGGACGGGTAGTCATGCTAGGAAGTATAAAATTGATGCTGGTCTCTGTAAAACTTGTGATAAAGAAGAGGATTTGGAGCATTTGTTTATAAAGTGCAAATCTCCTGCAAGATTTTGGAGCTGCATATGGTCATTCAGTCGGTTACAGGGTCTTAAAATTCCCAGTTGTAAGGAAATCCTTATTGGTGAATCTTGTGGTCTTGACATTCTCCTGTGGCAGATTATTAGGAATCATTTCTTCTGGTCTATATGGAAAAACAGAAACAATGTCCTTTTTAGATCGAATAACAAAGACCACTTCTTCTCTTGTATATATGGGTTGAAAAAAATACTCAACCTTTGCCTCACTGCCTGTCAAAGTACCCGATCAGTCCCCCTGAGTCCCTTTGATATCATAAAGAAAAACCAGTTTAATGCTTGGAAAGCTAAGCTCCTCCCTTTGTACTCCAAGTCTAGATTGGATTTGATTACCTTCCTTGGTGATTATGTAAGCACTATACTTGGGTGATCCTGGTCTGCCCTCCCTGTCTGGGGAGATGTGGCAGCTGTTGTATTTTATTTTTTAGCATCAATTTTATACTTTCTGTTGTGCTTCAAAAAAAAAAAAAAAAAAAAAAAAAACTGAGAGATCTCATCGTCGCTGAAAACGATGATTTCGAACTCTTAATGGATGTTAAGACGCCTTATTTCTAGATTTACCATAGACAGATTATGTAAGGCGAGTGCGGAAAAGGCAATGCTTAGGTAGCGAGAAGGGAACAGCCTTCGATAGAAAGATCCCGGAATCCCAAATGGTGCAAAATTTTTGAGGCCTGCAAACACATATATCATTATCGCAGGTAATCGTATGCTTTCGTTGATTGCTTGAGGGCGCCAGAACAGAAAATGAGCAGCTGTAGAAATTTGAATTAGTGTATGTACTGATTCCTCCGGTTTCCATCTCCACTTCTGACGGTAAGGTTCCATTAACATTGATTTCTTATTTGCTGGCAATATATAGTCCATTAACATTGATTTCAGGGTGCGCATCAAATAGCGGAAGATAACGAGGAAGGAGAACAGCACAAGGGGGCAAACAATTATCACGTAGCAGTACTATGCTAAGAAAGATGTGATGTGACGGCAAGAGAAGAGCACAAACGTAGTACTATGCTAAGAAGATGTGATGTGATGTGATAAATGCGTGACCTTCAGACGTCCAGCAATCGCATAGGAACTCTAGCAATCGCATAGGCTATTCGGCGGTATTCACAAGGCGAGTCGGCGTCGGCGACGCCCCTAAAAGCAGCTCCCTGCGAAGCGCTCTTCACATGTGCATGGCCCCAACCGCAAATACGGACATGATTATGAGAAAGGATTCATCGACAACGTCGTGACAAGATCCGTCCAACAACACGAGATCAAAAAGAATATTATTGTCGAAGCCTGCGTAGGCTAGTGCTTTGACCTTTTAAAATTTCGTAAAAAAGTCTTGAGTACAAGTCTTGGCTTGATATATCTATATGACTTTCTCAAAGAGGAGTGTGTCTACTCTCTTGTACTCTCTCTCCAAAGAAAAAAGAACACTGTCATCGACACGTGGTGCTACATTATATTGCAAAGTTCTTCGTTTTTGCAAAGTTCTTCCTTTTTTTTTTTTATGTGAAGTCTATTCGCAATCTTTGCGGGTTCAGTGGGCATTGGGTGAGTCTGTGGATATGGCTTTTGTGCATTGTATTACTGTGTTTATCTTTTATCTTTTAACTCGACTTTTATGAGGTGGCAAATTGTTTTGTGGGGTTGATGTTTCTCCACTTACTAGAGCGATTTGGAGCTCCCTCATTCTATATACCTTCTTTGCTTTGTTAAAAGAAATGTCATGGAAACCAAAGGGAAGTCGCTGGAGGAAATAGAGGACATCATAATGCGTGCAACATCACTTGTTCGAAAAGGTCACACAAACCGACCGACTTGGAAGTCACGTGAAGAAATAGAGGCTGCGCTTCATAATGCAAGCAACAGTGTGTACCTTCTTAGGCGTCTGCTTTGAGAAGAGCACTGCGCAACCATATGTTTTCTTCGTCTTTTTGGGACAGTATATCTGATTGTTGGAGGGGTTTCAAATGAAAAAGTGTCAACCCATGTTGCTCACTACTGAGAGCTTTTCTCCGACCTGTCAGAATTCAGTAGGAGATATGTCTACAACAGCCTGTGCAATGCATTGTCGTGTGAATGTGATGGGTGGAGTAAAGTATATGAAATTGTAGCATGACAATGTTATTTGAAGGGAGAATTGTGCTTTATTTTATCTCGAAAAAAGGTGTCCAGGTTGGACTAAATCTGACAAATATAGTTTTAAATCGGTTCTTGGAGTTCTATGGCAGCAATGACTGTTAATGGAGATGGAGAACTTGTTAAAATTCTTTAGTTGGACTCTTCTTTTTTCTTTATCAGCAAAAGATTATTCGGGTTAGAGGATCATAAGATGGCAAAGGAATCGTCTGTTAGCACACTCACTCACTCAGTCACCTCTTCAGATGTGGTTTGAATGAACCTTTGCTTTTTGATGTGGTTCAACTCTCGCTAGCTGTGGGCCTTAACTCACTCCAAACCTCATTTCTTTATCACATTCTAGTTCTCATCGTTGTATCGCCTTCGAGTCAGCTTATTGGTATGTGTCACCACTAACATGTGCGAGATGAAGAAACGATCAACACATTTTTTCTTCAATTGGAGGTTGTTCTTCCTATTCACTTCATTCTTGCTTTTCATCGTCTTTGCATTGTATGTTGAGTTCATGCCACATCTTGCATTATACGAAATACACCTTCCCTTCCTTCTCACCTCATTTATTCGAGTAAGCCCTTTCTAGCTCGTTCTTTAGCAAAGTCCCACTTCTCTTCTTGGCGATGGCCATGTTCTTCACATATTCCAAGCTTCTATTCATTATCTTTGTGCTTAAACGGTAGCTTCAAATGATATCCTCCCCCCATCCCAAATCCAACTGCTGACTTTTCAAAAACTTATAACACATCTACTGTAATCATTGATTATTCCTGTCACTTTTCGTGGCAATTCTTGATCTTTTTAGCACGATAATTGCATAATTAGCCACAAGTTTGTTTTGGCGTTACAATCATGTCAACAAAAAACTTTGGAAGTCTTTACTAGAGAATACTCATGTTGTGTGTGTAGTCTAATGCCATGTGCATCACTCACTTTAGCTGATTTACAATGGCGTTGAAATATGCATGTGTATTCTTTGTTGTTACAACTGTGCTCATTAGATTCTAATCCGTGCAGAAGAACATGCAAATTCGTTACACATTTGCCGAAGACGACTCCAAAAGGTTACACATGCTAGAAGGTCCTGATAGAATAATAGGCCCCTCTTTCTATGTATCCCATTTACTTCGTGAATCACATGCATACACACAAACAAGAATGCCACATAATAATCATGCGAGTGCCCTTCCGAATGGAAGGACAAAGGGTCGTTTGTGCTCATAAAATGCTTCTAAGAAAATATGAGAAAGTCCTTACAGTGATTGCTCCCATTCAACCCCATTTTACATCTTCTAGTTATTGTAGTTATTTTACATATTATAGTTATTTAATATCTTCTCTCTCCGTTCAGTTCATCATAAGCTTTGGCTCTACCTATCCAATTCTTTATTCTACAAGGATAAGAATATTCTCCATACCTTCCAAGGTAGCTTGGACTTTCTAATGTTAAGATCATACTGTGTAAGTAGCTCAACACTTAAACCCGCACATGATCTACATTATTACGTGCAAAACTCTTCTATCGATAACCACTATTTCTCCTTATTTTTGGTTCATTCACATATGATTGATGCACAAACTATAGGATTTGGTTAATATTTTATGTTTTCTAGTCCATTTTTGGATCCTCAATCAAAATCATGTTTATTCTGGTATTCAATCTTTTGAATGTTGCTCTCTAGGAGCAACATAAGAGGATCGGCAAGGAATATGCGCGGATTGGAGGAGGCATCATCTTGTTATTTATGATGTATAAGTAACATAGTGGAAAGCAAGAATAAAAGAAACTCTAGAACACATAAATTCTAAGTTGGAGGTCACTTCTATTCCTCTAGTCGACCTCTTGAAGTAAAAAATGGTAGCACGATGAGGTCCTATTGAACAAAAACCACAATGAATAGAGTCTCATGGGCTAAAGATGGGATATGGCAAGGAAAACTATATGCAAAGTGAAGGAAATCTTTGAAAAAAAGGGAATTCTTGGGATAATCTCATTTGGTAGTGAAGCATGGAAAGTCTAGAGAATGAAAAGAAAAGATAACATATTGTCGAGAGAAGATTGTGAAAAAAAATCGTACAAGCTTTTGGACTGATTCAAGGAAAGATTTAAGTGGAATAAAGAATTGTGCATATATGAGGCATCAATTGGAGAGAAAATAAAGAATGATACTTATTTTTTGCAAAGAATAGGAACTTCTAAAAAAAGCAAAGCATAGAGTTCATTTACATGCTTATGATGAGATACAAGAAGAAGATCTCACATATATGAATGATGCAACTCTTGAAGCTACCATCATGAAAGATCATGTGCATATCTTAATAATATCTACATGTTTAACTGCTAAAAAAGCACAAACTCCAACAAAATTAACCATCAAACCCAAATCAACATTGAGTGCCCCAAATGATGGGAGAAGAATCTACTTTCCTATGCAGCCTTGAAGCATAGATGGCCTCATAGGCACACTCACAAAACCATTGTTAACTCATATTAATGTTTCTCTCAATTCTTGAGGACTCAACCCAAGAGCTTGTACCTCCAATACATACAAGTTATCACACCCAAATTGCTCAACTGCTAGTGTGAGAAACAATGCCTCGAAGACATACAAGTTATTGCCTTCACTCGGCATACGAACACAAATGACCACACATTTTTGGAATTGTTTCTCTCATAATATGTAGAGACTAAACAAGAGCTTTGATATTTAGAGCTATCTAGTTCATACACACAAAAATCTATGAACTAGATATGGCTACACAAAGTCATGTGAAATCACTCAAGCAAGGGGTCTAATAGCTTATTCAAAATCTAAACGATATTGCACACACAATTCAAAGTAAAATGTCTGTAGATATAGTTTTGAAAAGATTCCCTAGATGTAAGGAATCACTTTTCCTAGATTATAGGCTTTATCAAACCTAAGATAGGTGGCTTGTAACTTTTGTTAGGGGGTTTTTAAATTCAAACTTGAACTTGGGTCTTCGTGCTTGATATCTTGGTCCTTGTTGATCCAAGTGGCATCCATCCAAAGGTCCAACAATATACTAAGGTTGAAGCTTGAACCTCAACACTCCCGCTCAAGCTTCAAGCACCAAATCTTCATCCTAGCTCCAACAATCCAATGCCTTTCTTGAACTTTGTAAGCTTGATTGAGTTTAATTCTTTGGTAAACATGTCAGCAAATTGATCTTAGGTACTTATGTGTTGCACTTGAACCTCCTTATGCAAGACTTTCTCCCTCATGTAGTGATAATTTACCTCTATGTGCTAGCTTCTAGCATGGAACATAGGGTTGGTAGATAGCTATAGACTACTCATCTTATCACTGATGATTGGAACTTGATTGACCTTGAAATTCAATTCCACCATGAACTTCTTGGGCCACATAAGCTCACATGCCACTTGAGCTAGAGCTCTTTATTCAGCTTATGTGAAAGATAGAGAAATTGTGGGTTGCTTCTTTGCCATGCAAGAAATGACCTTACTTCCAAGCATCAATGCATATCCACTTGACATAGTCTTTCTATCTTCTAATTTGGATCCAGCCCAGTGAGCATCTTTATATGCTTTCACCTGCAATTCATCCTCAAAAGAATAGAATAAACCTTATATGTTTAAGGTATCTGAGTATCCTTTCCGCTACAAGTAGATGTGGAACCCTATGTGTGTACATGAATTGAGATAACATACCAACAGTATATGCTAGGTCGGGCCTTGTAATAGTGGCATAATTCGTGGTCCCACTATAGAACTTTAGAAAAGTGGATCCTGAACTTCATACCCTTCCATCGAAGTCAATTTTATGTTTACCTCCATAGAGTTGCTCAATGGTTAGCATTCTGTGAGTCCATATTCTTCAATACATCCAGGGTGTACTTTCTTTGTATAAGGCAAATACCATTTCCCATTTATATGACTTCAATACCTTTGAAATACCTTAGATCTCTAAGGCCTAAGATCTTGAACTCCTTGCCAATCTTCTCTTTGATCTCCGTGATACCTTCTTCATGATCACCTATGATAATCAAGTCATCTACATATACAAATGGATTTTCACCTTCTCTCTTGTAGAAAAATGATGGATCTATTTTGATTTGGCTATATCCACAACTGACCAAATATTCCAATAGCTACGATGGTTCTGATGGTATCATACTATCGATAGGGCTAAATGTCTCTTCATAGTCTTCTACTCCATATGTATGAGCAAACCCTTTCGCTACAAGTCTAGCCTTATACCTAGCAATACTACCATCTAAATGCTTCTTTACCTTAGAAATTTGCTTGTTTCTGATACTACCTTCATATCGTTCTTACTTGGCACAAGATTCTTGTTGGAGCTAATGCCAATCCTTCACACTTGGCTAGGCATTGGAAGTACTATGTGCAAAAAATTGAAAAACCACATGACCCCTTGTTTATACCTTTTTATCATTAACCTTTGTAAAAGTCATTTAACTTAGAAGAATCTTGTAAATCCACTAAAGTTGTGGAGTTAGGAGAACTTTATGGCACGCGTTTTCTCATGAGAGAATATCTCCTTATTTAGAGGAAGAACTTTTAGGTGGAAGTTCATTTGAATTTCAAAATTCAAACTTGAAGAAAGTACTTATATAAGTACTTGGAAATCTCGTAGAAAAATACACTCCCTTAGAGAGCCATTCATTGATCATTTGTAGAGCTTGAGTAGCACATGTCATTTCTCACTCACCTCACTATCATTTGGCATCATTTCTTTGCCAATGATGTTGCAAAATCATGTTTCATAGTACATATACTTCATTAAGTATGTATGTTGGTCTCTCTATTATTGTGACTCAGAATAGCATACTTGTCTTGCTCATATCTCTATGATCCCTCAATCATTTTTGATTATCTATAGCTTGTTGGAACCATCTCAAAGTCTACTACAAGAAAACAAAGTTTGAAGAAGTTTCATTGCTCAATGTGTAGTCTATCATTTTATGTGATTCCACTTCTGCTAAGTTAATTAGATACCCTCAGAGGAATATTTCTAATTGCTACTGTACTATGACTACTCAACAAAACATCTAGGAGGTATCAAGACCAAAATAGCAATTTTTCGGTCACTAGCTAGTTGGAAAATTATCTATTTTGATCCAATTGTTTGAAGCATCATCTCCCGAGCACATAGGCACCTATTTAGTGTCATTGGAAAGCTAAAGGGGCCTACAACACAACTTTGAAGTAAAATAGGGTAGCTACAAAGTGCGGACTAGCAGTACCAACTCATTTCTTGAGGTGTCCATCCATCTTTCCCAACACAGGTATCAGAGCAAATTGAGGTAAAATGGGAGATGGTTTCCCTTCCTTTATCGATAAATTTGATAGGAACAATTACCAAGCATGGTCCTTGAGGATGAAGACATACTTACAAGGAAGGAGTCTCTATGGATACATATCAGGAGATGAGGAGATGCCCATTTTTAGAAGCAAAGGACAACCCACAAGAGAGGAGCTTGAAAGACTCAACTCATGGTGTGCGAAAGTTGCATTAGCAAGGTCATATCTTCTTAACTCTATCTCTTACTTCCTTCTTCCACATATTAGGAACTGTAAAACATCCCAAGAGACTTGGGACACATTGTCTTCATACTTTTCTTCCAACACAAGAGCTAGAAAGAATCAATTGTGGATTGAGTTTACCACTCAAAGGAAGCAACCCAAGCAAAGTGTTTCAGAGTATGTGACCAAAGTCAAAGATGTGGCTAACCAATTGGCAAGCATAGGAGAGAAGATTAAAGAGGAGCAAATTGTGAAACAAGTGATCAACGACATCAAGGAAGATGGAAAATGGGAAAGCTTCACAACTGCCATGGACTTGTACATGGACATGCAAATTCCAGATCTTACCACACTCATGGGGCAACACTTTACCCATGAAGCCAAGCTCAACAAAAATGGAGATTCATCAAGAGGTAATAATTCTTCTGCCCTATACATAGATAAAGGCAAGTCTAAAGAGAAAGGGAAAAGCAAAAAGATTGAAGATGAAGGTACTACTTCTCAAGCTAACTATGCAGGGAGAGGTAGAAACTCAAGAGGTAGGGGCAAAGGAGGTAAGCAAGGTAGGGGGAGACCTTTCAACTCTTCCCCATGCAACATATATGGATTTTCTAATCACACTACAAATGAGTGCTATAGGAACTTCAAGAATCAAAGAGGTAGAGGATATCCAAGAGGTGGCTACCCACAATCAAGAGGAAGATTCAAGCATACTCAAAGCTACGACAACAACTACAACAACAAATACCAATGAGGCTACAAATCAAGGAAAGACTACAAGAATTACACAAAGGATCAAGAGGATTCCCTTTTGATTATGAACATGACCTCAAAGCAAGGTATCAATGATGAACACCTCTTCTATATTGACTCAGGATGTTCAAACCATGTGGTAGGCAATGTCACTCTTCTCTCTCATCTTGAGGAACCCAAGGGAAAGCATAAAGTGCAAGCAGGTGATGATATGAAGCATCCAGTGGTCAAGGTAGGAAATGTCAAAACCTCTGATGGGAATAGAAATTTGTTGAGCAGGGTTCTTTATGTACCTACAATCACCAAGAATTTGATGAGTGTTGGATAGATTGTGGAAAAGGGCTTACAGGTTAGGAGGTTCAACAAATATGGAGCATTTGTGGAGGATCCCCAACATGGACTCGAGAGAATTTCCAAGGGAGAGAAGACAGGTAGATTATTTACATTTGAACTTGAAGATACAAGGTATATTGCACTTTATAATTACAAAGATCAAACACTGTTAGAGCTTGAGATTTGGCATAAAAGATTAGGGCATATTGGTGAGAGAATTTTAAAGCAAATATGTAGAGATCAATGTGTGCTTGGGATACCTAATGTATCCAAGCAGGACATGATCTATAAATGTGGTGCATGTCATTTTGGTAAATCTCATAGGTTACCCTTCTCAAAGAAAGGTTATATGCATGAGGATTACTTGGAGATTGTTCATACAGATGTGTGGGGACCAAGTAAGGATCCTTCAATTTTTGGCTCAAGGTACTATGTGTCTTTCACTGATGATTGCAATATGTGGACTATCTTGTACTTTATGAAGCACAAAGAGGAAGTGTTCAGTTGCTTTAAGAAGTATCTTGCACTTGTGGAAAACCAAACAGGAAGAAGTCTTAAGAGACTAAGGTCAAATGGAGGAGGTGAGTACTTCTTAGATGAATTTGATGCATTCTTGCAGGATAGAGGAATCAAAAGGGAAATTACAACAAGGTACACCCGTGAGTAAAATGGGGTAGTAGAGAGGAGAAATAGATTGATTGTTGAAACAGCTAGGTCCATGTTAAATGAGAAAAGATTACCTAATTATTTGTGGGCAGAGAGTGTATCTACTTCCACTTATCTTATTAGTAGGTTTCCATCCAAATCACTTGATGGGATGATGCCATATGAAGCATGGCATGTGGAGGCCATCACTTGATCATTGCAGGATCTTTGGATGTGTTGCTTATGTGCATATCCCATCTCAAATCCGAGATAAGCTAGACCCAAAGGCAGGGAAGTGCATCTTCATAGGGTATGATTTGAATAAGAAAGGGTATAGATTTTATAATCCATCCAACAAAGGTTTTATTGTTAGTAGAAATTTTGTGTTTGATGAGAATGATTCTTGGTTTGAAAGTGAATGCAGGAAGGTTAAGTTGCCATATGACTTGGAAGAGGAGTTTCCAAGTCTCACCAAGGAAGAACCAAATCAAATTGAAGACATCAAATCAGATGATGACACCATCAATTTGGAGGAATTCAAAGCATGGAAATCAAAGAGCAAGGTCAAGATGAAGAAGTTGGAAAATATACCTGAATCATCCAACCAAGCAATTAGAAGATCACAAAGGGAGAGCAAGAAGCCAATCCGATATGGGTATGACACTTCTTTAGTTACTAAGCACTCTATTATCTTGCTAAGGATTTATCATGTGAGGAACCTACCTCATATGAAGAGGCAAAGACCAAGGCAGAATGGAAGGAAGCTAACGATGAAGAAATAGAAGCACTCAAGGAGAATGATACTTGGGAGCTAGTGCAAAAGAAGGAATCAATGAAGGTAATTGGTTCTAGATGGATTGTCAAAGTCAAGAGAAACTCAGATGGATCCATAAACAGGTATAAAGCTAGACTTGTGGCTAAGGGTTTTGCACAAACCCAAGGAATTGATTATGAAGAGACTTTCTCACATGTGGCCAAAATGCCAACCATTAGGGTATTGGTAAGTGTGCCTGCATCAAGGAATTGGAATATGTACCAATTGGATGTAAAAAATGATTTTCTTAATGGCTGGATTTTAGAAGAGGTTTACATGGCTCAACCTCCTGGTTATGAAGACCCAAGCAATGTAAATTATGTAGGCAAATTGAACAAAGTTTTGTATGGATTGAAGCAAGCACCTAGGGCATGGAACCATAGGTTGATCACATACCTTCAAGATCAAGGATTCATCATGAGCAAAGCACATACTTCTCTATTTTTCAAGAGAAGTAATTCAGAGGTGATATACCTATGTGTGTATGTTGATGATATCATACTTACAGGTAGTGATGCCAATGGCATCAAATAGATCAAGCACCTAATGATGCAGGAGTTCAAAATCAGTGATCTAGGATCACTAAAATATTTTCTTGGACTTGCATTAGTCTATACAAATTCAGGAATTTACATTACTCAAAGAAAGTATGTGCAGGACATGTTGAAGAAGTTTTACTTGGAGAATGTCAGGAGAGCTAGCATTCCTATTGAGCTAAACCAAAAACTAAGTGCTCATGAAGGTGATTAGCTTGAAGACATTATAGGATATCAAAGCATAGTAGGAATCCTAAACTATGCTACATTGACAAGGATTGATATTGCTTATGGAGTAAGTATCTTAAGTCCTAGAGCACCTCACTTGGAAGCTGCCAAGAGGATTTTGAAGTATCTCAAGGGTACTCAAAATTGAGGTTTATACTTTCCATATACTTTAGATTTGGACATCAAACTTTATTTAGATACAGATTGGGCAGGTTGTAAGGATGACAGGAGGAGTACCTCAGGTTATCTTTCTTTTGTAGGTAATAAGCTCATTTCATGGTCTTCCAAGAAGCAACCTACTGTTGCTTTATGTTCTACAGAGCCTGAATACAGAGGACTAGCCAATGCTACTCAAGAGGCCATATGGATTAGAGCACCTCACTTGGAAGCTGCCAAGAGGATTTTGAAGTATCTCAAGGGTACTCAAAATTGAGGTTTATACTTTCCATATACTTTAGATTTGGACATCAAACTTTATTTAGATACAGATTGGGCAGGTTGTAAGGATGACAGGAGGAGTACCTCAGGTTATCTTTATTTTGTAGGTAATAAGCTCATTTCATGGTCTTCCAAGAAGCAACCTACTGTTGCTTTATGTTCTACAAAGCCTGAATACAGAGGACTAGCCAATGCTACTCAAGAGGCCATATGGATTAGATTGTTATATTCAAATTTGGGACTACATTCTAACTCACCAATGATTTTTTGTGACAATAGTAGTTCTTTACATCTTGCAGCAAATCCTATTTATCATGAAAGAACCAAGCATATAGAAGTTCACTATCATTATGTGAGCAAGGAGATTCAACTTGCATTTGTATCTAGTAATATGCAATGTGCAGACTTATTGACCAAAGCACTTGATGGTACTAAACTTTGCAGGTTTAAAGCTATGATTAGATTGCACGAGATTCAAGAGGATCGATGAAGAAGACAAAGCCAAGATGCTTGGCTTGAGGGGGAGCTGTTAGATCAAATGCAAAGCCTTCACACTTTGCTAGGCATTGGAAGTACTATGTGCAAACAGTTGAAGAACCACATAACGCCTTGCTTATACCTTTTTACCATTAACCTTTGTAAAAGTCATTTGACTTAGAAGAATCTTGTAAAGCCACTAAACTTGTGGAGTCAGTAGAAATTTATGGTATGAGTTTTCTCGTAGAGAATATCTCCTGTTGGAGAATTCCTCTCCTAATCGCAGCGGAACGTGTAGAAGACCTTCTCAGGATCAAGACTCTTGCCAATAGCAGAACCTTCAAATGAAAACAGGTACCAACTGAAATATCCAATGAACTTGAAACTTTGGTCACTCAAACTAGACACCTAGAGCTTTCAAATGAGATATGAAACACTCAATTTGGAGTAGATTTGGGTTGTCAACTATTTGATTCAAGACAGACTACCTGTCCACTCAGTTAGGCTGAAAATTGGACTTCACTAAAACCTATATAACTCAAAAAGCATAAAGAATTTTATAAAGCTATTTTAGACACAAGAAGTACTGGAGATAAGATTTCCAACAAATGTTTAAACACTAAAATTGGATACATATATTGAGAGATATGACTCTCACAAGTAGACTACCCAAAAATGGGTGTGCGCCTAGACATACTCTATGAGAGTAAACTGAACGAAATGACATAAAACAAATGAAGTAGCTACAAAGGGGCTTCCGCGCCTTCTTCCTCTATACTTGAGTGTCCTCCCTTGCCATGATAATGCACTTCTATGTGCTTGCTTCGTGCATGAAACATTGGATTGTTTGTCAAGTGAATGCTTGACATGTTGTCACCATAAATTGGAATGGTCTCCACTTGCACATCAAGATCAGCCAAGAGCTTCTTCATCCACATAGCTTCACAAGTTGCAAAGGCTAAACCTCTATATTCAGCTTCTGTAGATGATAGTGCAACCGTAGGTTGCTTCTTTGAGCTCCATGTGATAGGTTTGCTACCTATCATGAACACATAACCTGAAGTGGATCTTCTGTCTTCCTTTGAACTAGCCCAATCAGCATCACTGAAGCCTTTTACCTGCAATTCTTCATCATATCCATAAAACAGAGCATGATTGACTGTGTGCTTCACATATCTTAGCACTCGTTTGGCTGAATTTAAATGTTCACTTGTTGGAGCTTGCATAAATTGAGAAAGAACTCCAACAATATAACACAAATCTGGTCTTGTGATCGTAGCATAGATCAATGAACCTATAATACTCCTGTATGTAGTTACATCATGTAACTTCTCTCCATCATTTGAGCATAGCTTCACATTTGTGTCCATAGGTTGAGTGAGTGGTTTGCATTCACTCATTCCAAATCTGAAAAGAACATCCAATAGGTACTTTCTTTGCATTAAGTAAATGCCATCTTTCCCATAGACTATCTCAATGCCTAAAAAGTATTTCAGCTCACCAAGATCTGAAATTTTAAACTCCTTATCAAGTTTCCTTTTGATCTCTTGTATTCCTGTAACATTACTTCCTGTTATGATGAGATCATCAACGTATATGCAAATATATACCTGCTTGCCTTCTTCTTTCTTCATGTAGAGAGAGGGATCTGCATTACTTGGACTATACCCACACCTTGTGAGGTACTCGACCAATCTTTGATTCCAAGCACGTGGTGCTTGCTTCAGCCCATACAAAGCTTTCTTCAATCTACAAACAAAATTTGGATGCTTTTTGACTTCAAATCCAATCGGTTGACTCATGTATACCTCTTCTTGAAGTTCACCATTGAGAAAAGCATTTTTTATGTCAAGTTGGTACAATGGCCATCTCCTTGTTGCACTCACTTGCAATCAAGGTTCTAATTGTTCCCATCTTTGCAACCGGGCTGAAAGTTTCTTCATAATCGATGCCGTGAGTTTTCTTGAATCCTTTTGCTACTAGTCTAGCTTTATGCCTTGCTAGAGAACCATCAACATTTCTCTTTATTTTAAACACCCATTTATTTGGAACAATCTTCATACCTTCAGCCTTTGGAACTAACTCCCATGTGTGATTGTCCTTGAGAGCTTTCATCTCTTCTTGCATAGCTTCTTGCCATTCTTTTTGTGTACATGCTTCTTCATATGCATCCAATTCTTTGTCTTTGACCACCTGTGTCATATATGCAAAATTCTTTGCAATAAAACTATCATAGCTCAGCCTTTCAATTGAATACCTTGCTCTTGAAGACCTCCTTTCATTTCCTTTTGAACATTGCTTCTTCAACCGGTTCAACTTTACCTTCGGTGTGATCACCTCTTCATACTCTTCTTCACTTGCATTTGAATCACTATTTTGGGTAGCACTTCAGCTTTAGATCTTTCATAAGCTGATGTTGGTGATGAGGAATGACTCCTTAGCCTCCCCTTCCATGTTGAGCTTTCTCCAAGTGATGTAGAAGCTTCTGGACCTGACATTTGAGTGCTTGTTTGCTGAAATTCTTCTTGGACATCACCTCCATCATCTTCACAATCTTCTTCAAGAATCTTCTCTTTCCCTTTGTCTCCAAACCATGGTCTTAGCTCATCAAATACCACATCTCGTGAGACTCGTAGCTCCTTTGTCACCGGATTGTAGCACCTATATCCCTTCTGCTCCGATGAATATCCAATAAAAATACATTTTTCAGACTTTGCCTCCATCTTTGTCCTTAGTTCTTGAGGGATGTGAACAAAACACACACATCCAAAAACTTTGAGATGTGTAAGGTTAGGCTTCTTACCGGAAAAAACCTCCTCGGGAGTTAGATTATGCACTCCAGCCGTTGTGCACTTGTTCATCAAATAAACGGCCGTACTAGTTGCTTCAGCCCAATAGTTTAGTGGCATCTTCATCTCGTTGAGCATGCATCTTGCAACTTCTGTGATATGTCGATTTTTCCTTTCATCTATTCCATTTTGTTGAGGTGTGTACCTACATGTAAATTGTCTCTTGATGCCGTTTTCATAAAGAAAATCTGAAAATTCTTTGGAGAAATATTCTCCTCCTCCATCGGACCTCAAGGTCTTTATGTAGCGTCCTATTTCCTTTTCTACCTGTGCTTTAAATCTCTTGAATGTGGAGAACACATCTGATTTTTGTTTTATGCAAAACATCCATACTTTCTTTGAATGATCATCAATAAAAGTGACAAAATATCTATTACCAGCCACTGATGGTTGTTGTGATGGTCCCCATACATCCGTGTGTATCAAGTCGAGGACATTCCTTGCCACATAGTTGCTTTTCTTGAATGGTTGTCGAGTTTGCTTTCCTAGTTGGCATGCTTCACAAAACTCATGTAGTCCGGCATCATTGAATCTTGGAAGACCTCTTACCACTTCATGGTTGCTCATGTCCTTGAGCTTGGGAATGTTGATATGTCCAAACCTTTTTTGCCACAAATGGATTTCAGCAATCCTCTTGTTTCCAAACTGAATATACATCACCTTTCCATGCGGTTGTTGAATGTCCAAAGTGAACATCCTTCCTTTTTTCCTTCCTTGAGCAATAACCTTGAATCCTTCTTTTGGATTCTTTATAAAGCAGCCTTTTTCATTGAAGATAACATGATATCCTTTCTCTACCATTTGTCCTACTGAAATCAAATTCTTTGCAATAGTAGGAACGTGAAAAACATCAGCCAATACCTTCTTGTCTCCAAGCTTGATATCTCCAACATGCTCAATTGCGTGTTGAGTTTCATCGCCGGTCTCCACACATCCTTTTCCACTTGGAGCTTGTAGCTTTGTAAACAAATCTCCTTGGCATGTCATATGGTTGCTGCAACGTGAATCTATGAACCATTTTTGGTCATCACTTCTCGAGTTGTTGTAGTCATGCTTCATGGAAAGCATGGTTTGCTTGTCTCCTTCACTTGATGTACTCACATAGTTATTTTGGCTCCTTTGGTTGCCTCCATTCAACCTTCCATTCTTTTGCCAACAATCATTTGCATAATGTCCTAGTTTACCCCAATGATAACATGTTATACCTTTATGAGGATTGTATGAACCTTGACCTCTTCCTCTATTTCTTCCTCGACCTCTTCCATGTGTGTTTTCATTTGAGTTGTCATTGTTGTCCTCCGAGTTGTGTTGGCTGAAATTTGTGTTGTTGTAGCTTCTTCCTCTTCCTCTCGAGCCTCCTCTTGAGTTCCTTCCTCTACCTCTTCCTGCATATAACATTTGACTATGGCTGTCCTTACCTTTGTTGCCTTCTCCTTGTTGAGCAACCTCTTCAGCCACAAGATTTGGTATAATCTCGTCGAATGTTGGTAGAGGATCTCTATAAAGGATGTTTGTGATGAGGGGCTTCCACTTTTCTTCACTTCTCAAGCCATTGAGAGTTGTTTGGACGATGTCTTCCTCTTCTATCTTGCATCCAACTGATGCTAGCTGATCTCGAAGCTCTTTGATCCTCAATGTATACTCACTAATGCTTTGGTTTGAGCTTTTCCTCATGTTGTTGAGCTCGTTCTTGAGTTGCATCCTTCGAGACCTTGTTGAGGTAGCATACACCTTCTCCAATGCTTCCCAAACTTCCTTGGCTATTTGTAAGCTTTGACACATGACCAATCATAGTCTTAGAAATAACTTGTGAGATGAGGAACATCACCCTTCGATTGCTCTCTTCCCAATCAGCAAATTGTCTCCTTTGTGCCGGAGTAATGTTGGGACCTTCAATGTCCACCAGTTGTGGATCATCTCCACTAACTAGAATCCATAAACCTTTACCTTTAAGGTAATTTATCATTCTATACCTCCAAGATTGAAAATTATCTTTGTCTAACTTCTCAACTTGTTGTCCTAAATCAACCATTGAAAACTTCCAAGATTGAAGTTTACCTCAAGTATGTTGTGGTGCTCTTTCTTGACTTCACGAAGCTCCCCCTTGATTTGTAGCTTCTCCTTTGCTTCAATTAAGTTCCAATGCTTTGAATCTTCAAACTCCAATGCTCTGATACCAATTGTTGGAGA
>MU260414.1:190000-192500 GCA_020310875.1 Ceratopteris richardii
GTTCTTATGTATTCTGCAATTCCCCATGCCCATCCCAATTTTAGTTGTAGCCCTACAACATAAGATCTCTTGACTAAAGTAATATTCAAAAGCAACACGTGTTACTAGCATGTTATCCTCAATCATTTGCATGTGATAAACAAGGTATAAATCTTGCCTTTTACTATCTAAATGGAAGAATTTGTCTCTTAGTTGCTTTAGTTTCTTCATTCCTAATTTATACAAACATTTCAAACCACAAAAATGCTTTAGAATGTTTGATTAAATTTGTGTATGAGAAGTAAGGATTTGAGATCTTCTTTGACTTACTTCACGATGCCTTCGCTCAAAATGCCACATGATTTCTATTCTCTCTCTCTCTCTCTCTCTCTCTCTCTCTCTCTCTCTCTCTTTGTTGATAGTCTTTGTTCCACATGCACTTGAATCTAAAGAGAGATCAATAAAAGGATCAGGTTCGATAGATGGATTGGATTGAGCATTGTTGCATTGAGAATCTAACTTGAATGACTCAATTGAAACATAGAATCATTGATACATTCTAAGCCATGGACATCATCATGAAAGGATCCACTAAAGACAACGAATTTGAAAGTCTATCGAGATCACTAGAGATAGGTGCTACCCAAGCATCTACCAAAAAGAACGCACTCATCTTCATTGAAAGTGGAAGTGTAACAATGTTTTGTTTATAATATAAAAATAGTGTAAGTGTAACATCAAGTAAAAATATCTCCCAAATCACGTATCTAGATAATCATGAAGATGGATTGTGCCCATTATTATGGGTTGTATGATTTGAATTTATGTCACAATCAAGAATCATTTAGAGGTATGATTTCATTCCTCATTAAAAATTTGTTAGGCAATCCATCAATGTACTATGTAGGATCCATGTTTGAAATTTATGACCTATTGTGTCATATCTTCAAGAAAGTAAATTTATGAATTCTTTCTTTATGTAAAGATTTGTGCATCTTAATAGCTTTTCAAAAAAAAAAATTTCAAATCTCGCCTATATAGAAATTTACCTGCAATTTCACAAAGCATATCGAATTTATGCAATTAATCCCGCTCTATCATCACCCCACACCTTTTCTAGCTTTGAGATACACATAAAGATGAAATACGCCTTCAAACTATATTCTAATTTTAAATTTATGATATGTGCTTTTGAGAAATGCTTTCAAGGTGGATTGATATCATGCTAAGTACAAAGGTGAATTTTTTTCATCTATCTTTCAAAGTTATTGTAGGTGATACAGCATGATATTTTTCAAGCCCATGTTGAGAGAAGGTGCTAAGTCATGGTAAATCATGCTTTTTCAGAAATGCTTTCAATACTATGAGGGCTTAGAATTCTTCTTCTTGGTTAGGATGACATTATAAATTTTGAGAAGAACATAATCTACATTTTAGTACTATAAAATGGAAGAGGAAAATGTAATGATCTTCTAACTTTTTAAGCAAATGAATATCAATATAGACATAATGACAAGTGAATCCATAATTGATAATGATTTTCTCCTCATGTTTCCCTTATTAAATTCAAAAGACTTTTCAATCCCTTATTTGGATTGAAGTGAATGGGATTTGATATTGATAGAATAAAAAACTTAAAGGTTTTGTGCCATGGGTATACATGGACTCACTACAAAGAATATGGGTGCATAGTGACCATTAATGTGACAAAATTTTGTTGCTATAAAGTTGCATAAAGTATTGCAAGAAGCATCGAGCATGGAACATCAATTAAATGATGAGAAATATGATGTTTTGATCGATGTCGAGCGCGATGGGATGTGCGAAACTGACATTGAGCATCACTAAAGCGGCGATTTAGAAAAGCACCCAATAAGCAATGCTAATTTGCATCGCATAAGCGATGGTAATAAATGTCACTATGCGATGCTAGTTGGAGGGGCCTTTATGACACCTTAGCATCACTTACACGATGGTTTTTTGATGAAATAAATTAAATGTTGGAGGCTTGTTGATCGACATCTTCATGCATCTGATCGAAGAGCTCTCCAACGTTTGCAATCGCACTGTGCTTACGAGCTGAAACAATTGCTTGCAGAATTGTTGTTTTGTCTAATCTCTATCTTATTGTCTCTCTCTGTCTCTGTTTCTCTCTTCTACATCTTTCTCTCTTTGAATTCTCTCTCTCTCTCTCTCTCTTTATTGCAGGTTATTCAAGAAGCTAACCAAGAAAAAAATATGGCTAACTTTTGTAAGTACAATTTCCATTCTTTGTATATCATTTGAATTGTGTTATTCTCATTTCTTAGCATACTCACACTTATTGATATGCACATATACACTTATACATGATGAAGATGCATGTTCACACATATACACATATACACATGCACATACACACACATATATACACACACATACATGTGCACATACACTTACACATACACACACATACATGTGCACATACACTTACACATACACACACATACACATGCATATGCACAAACATTTCTACAACCAC
>MU260415.1:7500-10000 GCA_020310875.1 Ceratopteris richardii
CGCGTTGCAAATGTAGCAACGTTGCGAAGTTGCGGTTGCGAAGTTGCGAACCGTTCGCAACGCGTTGCGATGCAACTATGATAGGGATAAATCTGACCCGTAGGAATTCGATCTCTTAGTTGATGTTCCATGATTGAGCACCAATGAGGATGTCTGGTATGCATGGATTATTTAAATCTCACCAAGGAATGGTTTTTCATTCATATGGAAACTGAGGGGAAGAGAAAATACTAGAGATCTCATCGATGTCATTAGAAGTTCTTTCAACTACCACCCTTCTAGTATGACCCGGATTCTCCCCACTTACACGTGAGAGGAACACTCCTCTCAGGTAGGATCTCTAGAAGCTCTACACTAGTCAGACATGGATTACTTCCGACTTAGGATCCAGATTGTCACACTACCATGACCAGTTCTTGGACTTTCTAGCAGATGGGTTCATCAAGAGACCACGCTACATGGACACATACATGCCCCGTAGCTCGAGGGTAGTGATTGGCCAGCTGAGGGTTTCATCAAACTGACTAGAGACTCGGACTGGAGAGAAGTAGACAGTGGACACTCCTAGAGAGGAGAGGATTTGTTGGATATGTGGGGTAGAGATAGAGGATGAGGAGCATTTTGTATGTAGATACGAGGCATATGATGATATCAGGGGCAGATATGAGGCTCTATTTACACGAAAGCCTAGCCTTCGAGAGATCATGGCCTCCAAAGACCATTGTCAGTTAGGAGGATTCTTACTAGAGATACATTGCCACAGAGATTCACTGCTCCAGCCCACGACAATGGCTCCAATCGAGGGAGAAAGACAGCTCACGGATTTAAAGTCCCACGACATGCACCAGCCCCCCTCCCAACACCACCAAAAAAAAAAATTGTTGCACAGAGTGGTGACTCTTCAACAAGCTGAGACCTCGTGCTGGGAGACGACCCTGCCTCATCGGCTACTGGACACACAGATTTCATCGACACCAGATTGCGGATATCCAGGCATCTTACTCCCGAGCCAACGAGGAGAGGCAGGCCCATATGATGGCCGATCCTGCTGCAGTCGTCCGGGCGGCCCTGACACCACCTCCACCTATCTACCACATACTACACCCACACATGAGCACTCGGTGGAGGTGGTCGGTCACTTAGATGCATTCTCATATTTGTACTACCCTCTTTCATGTAGGCTACCATATGGATAGCACTCCATTTATTTCCCCTCTCTCATGGTTTCTCCACACATGCACGTTATGGAGACTCAGGTTTTCCTTGTATTACCATCAGTTTTTATTTTCAGCACATTTTGTCTTTCCGATTGATCCTCATAACATATGCACATTGATTCTTTCTCATAGATCGAGTTCGGCCTTCTAATAGACGTAAAATCAATCTCTCTCTCTCTCTCTCTCTCTCTCTCTCTCTCTCTCTCTCTCTCTCTCTCTCTCTCTCTCTCTCTCTCTCTCTCTCTCTCTCTCTCTCTCTCTCTCTCTCTCTCTCTCTCTCTCTCTCTCTCTCTCTCTCTCTCTCTCTCTCTCTCTCTCTCTCTCTCTCTCTCTCTCTCTCTCTCTCTCTCTCTCTCTCTCTCTCTCTCTCTCTCTCTCACACACACACACACACACACACGCACACACATTCATGTGTCTGCTTTCTTTTCTTCTTTTGTGTGTGTGTGTGTGTGTCCACTTTTGTGTGTGTCTCTCTGCTTTTGTGTGTGTGTGTGTGTGTGTGTGTGTGTGTGTGTGTGCACGCGCACGCATGTCTCTGCTTTTGTGTGTGTGTGTGTGTGTGTGTGTGTGTGTGTGTGTGTGTGTGTGTGTGTGTGTGTGTGTGTGTGTGTGCGCGCGCGCTCGTTCATGTGCATGCACACACATCCATTCGTGCATTCAGCGCACATCTGAATGCACACATGGGCATGTGGCCACTCACACATATAATTGAAATGTTGATGATGCACATGCCTGTGTGTGAATGCCCGTGTAAATGTTGAAAGTAAAGATGAGAAGGTAGGTGTATGCATGCATAAGATAACCACCACCAAACGAAAAAATAATATAAATTATATTAAAATGTTTGTACCTGGGACGCTTTTGAGTGCAAGGCAGAAGCTTTATCATGCTTTCCCTCATTGAAAGAGTACAAGTCAAAGTCTTGGCAGGTAGCCTTTGCATCCCATATTCGAAGGCTGATTGTATTCTTTGTGTTATACCCAGGGATTGGTATGTCATAAGCAAGAGCTTGAAGCACTTCACCACCAATCCATTTCCGCCTATCAGCACAACCACACCTCTCTCTCTCTCTCTCTCTCTCTCTCTCTCTCTCTCTCTCTCTCTCTCTCTCTCTCTCTCTCTCTCTCTCTCTCTCTCTCTCTCTCTCTCTCTCTCTCTCTCTCTCTCTCTCTCTCTCTCTCTCTCTCTCTCTCTCTCTCTCTCTCTCTCTCTCTCTCTCTCTCTCTCTCTCTCTCTCTCTCTGTGTCTGTCTGTGTGTGTGTGTGTATGTGTGCGTGCGC
>MU260415.1:12500-15000 GCA_020310875.1 Ceratopteris richardii
TCTCTCTCTCTCTCTCTCTCTCTCTCTCTCTCTCTCTCTCTCTCTCTCTCTCTCTCTCTCTCTCTCTCTCTCTCTCTCTCTCTCTCTCTCTCTCTCTCTCTCTCTCTCTCTCTCTCTCTCTCTCTATCTATCTATCTATCTATCTATCTATCTATCTATCTATCTATCTATCTATCTATCTATCTATCTATCTATCTATCTATCTATCTATCTATCTATCTATATATATATATATATATATATATATATATATATATATATATATATATATATATATGCGACACACAAGAAAGACAACTGATATGACTGTAAAATCGAAAATAGGATTCACACCCTATGGCCTCGGCAGTATGTAGTGACAATTTATTGTGTTTTATAGTATGTGGTGTTGTAGAATAAATTTTTTGAAGAACAGAGTAAAAGGATGGGCACCAAGGAACCAAATATTGAAACTGGGCACAAAGACATCCAGAAGCTGGGTTGGGCGCCAAGACGTCCAAAATCTGGAGTTGGGTGCCAAGACGTCCAAAAGCTGGAGTTGGGCGCTAAAACGTCCAAAAGCTGGAGTGGGGCGCCAAGACGTCCAAAAACTGGAGTTGGGCACCAAGACGTATGGTAGAGTTGGGCGCCAAGACGCCCAAGTTCTGGAGAAGGGTGACGGCATGCCCAAATTCATCAAGACGACAAGCAGACCTGACAAGGCGGCCAACTGGGCCAAGCCACTCATCATTGCATGACAAAGTCTAGTACTGACGGCCATGCTGACACTTGAAACTGCCTAGTGCATTAACGTTCCATTACTCTCATGTAAGAGACTCTCCTATTGTAACCGGTTTCTCACCTCTCTCCTATAAAAAGGGGAAACCTCAAGAGAGGAGGATATAGCATATGGTACACACTACACACTACACAAGACTATAGCTGAGAGAGACTTGGAGGGAGGGAGTGGAGGGAGGGAGTGCAGGCTTAGAGCTCGTAGAGACCTGCTTATGTTGTCTGCTTATGTTGCTTATGTGAGAATACTTGGAGATTGAGTTCTATTCTTCCATTGTTCTGTGTTTGTATGGTGAGCGTATGATTAGTCGATGGTATGATTAGTTGATGGGTTATGGTGAGCGTATGATTAGCTGATGGTATGAGTAGTTGATGGGTTATATGGATTATGTTACATTTGGTTGTTGACTATCAATATACTCTTCTTTGTAATGCCATTTTGCAGTTCTAGTTGGTTGTTGTCTAGTGCTCTATTCTGCTGCATGCTTGCTGTTGTGACTCTTACTCCTAAGTGTAGTTTGTAGTGGTGATACGGAGGCTTGGTGATAAGTGTGTATTATGTAATGTGCTTTAATGTACCGTGTGCTTAATGTCTTCAGGAGTATTGCATTTTGCATTCTTTGCACCCACACACTTCACTTCACCCTGACAGGTTTGAAACTTAACCCTAACAAATGTCATTTTCTGGTAACCCAAGGCACCTTGTTAGAACATGTGGTCTCTGCTAAAGGGATGACTCCATATCAAGATAAGGTAATGTCAATTCTTAAGCTTCCAAGACCTATAAATGCTAAAGAGGTCCAGAGCTTCTTGGGGCACACGGGATATCGCCGGAAGTTCATACGCATGTATGAAGAGGCAACGCGACCACTTTAACGACTTACTAGTAAAAGTTTTCCGTTTCAATGGTTTGAAGAAGAAGAATCTACATTCACTTATCTAAAACAGAGGTTGGCATCTGCACCTATACTTATCTCACCAGATTAGTCTAAGACATTGCACGTGCATGTAGACGCAAGCTTGTATGCAATAGGAGCCATACTGACTCAACCAAGCGAAACACACAAATTAGACCAGCCCATTCATTACATGAGAAGGCTCCTCTCAAAAGCCGAGAAAAACTATAGCCCTACGAAAAGGGAAGCATTGACTATTGTATTTGCCCTCAAGAAATTCAGGCACTACTTATTAGGCACTACATTCACAATGATTACTGATCATCAAGCCTTAAAATATTTGTTAAATAAACCACAAGTCGCAAGAAGAGTATGGAGATGGTTGCTTCTCTTTCGACAATTCGATTTTAAAATTGTACAGAAAAGCGGTAGGCAAAATGTCATTGCCAACCACCTTTCTCGCATCAGACACCCAACTCAAGCAACAAAGGAAGTAGAAGATGATTTCCCAGACAACCAAATATACAAGGTAAATTTAGCACCTATATGGTATGATGATTTGACTCTGCTCCTAGGAAAGGGTCAATTCCGTACTGGGTCTACTCCATTAGAAAGGCGCAGACTCCTCTTGAAAAGTAAGAATTTCATAATGGCGAAAGACACCCTCTATAAGGTTGGCCCTGATGGGATGTACAGAAAGTGTCTTCAACCACATGAAACAGAAATTGTTCTTCAATTGGCACATGAGGGTAAGTCTAGTGGTCATTTCCTGGACATATCACTGCACTAAGGATACTCCAAAGTGGCCTATGGTGGCCATATCTCTTCAG